>MNCI01028755.1:455712-478790 GCA_015680685.1 Gnetum montanum | reverse complement strand
GAGGGGAGGTGTTTAGATATATAGAAAGTGCTTCCCCCATGGCCTTTCCATTTACTATAAATAGTAACCAGGGCACAACTTCCATTCTAGAGATGAATGTTCCATGCTGAGCTCTCCACCATGCTTGCTAAAGTGGCTAGAAAATATTGAAGTGCATGAAGTGATGAATTTTGGCTTTTGTGGCTTTCATGTTAGGGGATGCAATTTTCAACACTAGGAGAAAAATTTGACATTGAGAGGGGAAGGTTTCTAGGTTGTGCATGTGGTCTTCATGCTAAAGGGGAAAAGTTTCCAAAACCCACATCCTTTCACGCTAGGGGTAGGTGAGATTTACCCCCCCTACATGTGCTTCCAACGTAGAAAAGTGTATACCCCCCATAAAACCCATCAAATTATCTTTTTCTACTTTCCAAATGGAATTTTTGACTGCCCAAGCCTAAACATAGACACTAGATGACTTTTTTCACTTGAAAAATGAGGCTTGGACCAGTTATGAGGCATTTTTCAGCCCTAAAGGTATAAAGTATGTGAAATTTCCCATTTTTGATTACAATATTTACATTTGCAATGAAGTTTTACCTTGGGTTTCATGGGTTAAAAGCTACAAGATGAAGAATGGCTATAACATGCAATTTTTTTGTGGTGTTTCAATGATCCCTCTTTGTTGATGCTTGGAGGATTGACCTGAGAGGTGCCAACAAAGAATGCAAAACACCACTGCATATTATAATGCTACAATGCATAAAAGACACATGAGAATTAGGCTATCCAAGTCACCAAAGTTGCTAGTTTAAGGTTGTGGTAGGCCATGGTACCAGTTTGACGCCTTGGCAAGTCATGTTGCTAGTTTAAGGTCATAGCGGACCATGGAAAGCAAGCTTGCTTGTCGATGATCTTTGGCTAAATGTAGTATGGTTTTAGATAGGAATGATTTACTAGATTGGTTAGCTCATTCCCATCCATGTTGGCTATTCTAAATGCACTATTCCCATAGGCTCTAGTGACAAGGAAGGGCCCTTCCTAGTTGGCTAAGAATTTGTCTACATGCTCATGGATAGCCTTGAGGAGTAGGTCATCCTCCTTGATCTTGACCATGTTCAAGTTATGGTGATGTCACCATTTTTGACTATCTTGATAGTGCTTTATGTGAGCAAGTGCTTGCATACACTGCTCCTCCATCAAATCTAGGACTACCATCTGCAACTCCTTATTATGCTCATCGTTGATGAAGTTGGTCAAGGATACTTAGAGTGATGGAAACTATAATTCAAGAGGTAAAATAGCTTTAGAACCATAAATAAGGCTATAAGGGGTCATGTTGGTTGCTTTTTCATAGGTTATTTTGTATGCCCATAGCTCATGAACAAGTTGCTCATGCTACTTGCACTTGTTGTTATTGAGAATCTTCTTGAGCAAGTTGATGATGGCCTTGTTGCTTGCTTCTACTTACTCATTGGCCTGAGGGTAGTAAGGTGATGAGAAAGACTACTTAATGCCTAGGTTGTGATAGAAATATTGGGTTTCTTGGCTACTAAATTGGGGTCCATTGTCTATAACTATGGTCATGGATATGCCAAAATGGAATATAATGCTATCTAGGATAAATGTGTAAACTTGTTTAGATGTGGTATTCCTTAGGGAAATAGCCTCAACCCACTTTGTAAAATATTTAGTGTTGATGATGATAAAGCTATGTCCTATAGAAGACTTAGTTATTATGGGTCCAATGATATCCGACCCCCATCATTGAAATGGCTATGTTATCTAAGTGGTGTGTAACTTAGTTGGTGATATGTGTACAAGGTTGCTATATCGTTGGCATGTGTCATAATGCTTAACCTTTTGGCACAAGTCAATTTTCCATATGGGCCCAACAGTAGCCTAACCATCTAATTTTAGTAGCCATGGCTTTAAGTCCTATATGTCCTCCACAAATACCCTTGTGAACCTTCTCTAGGACTATTTTGGCTTCAATTTTACCTAAGCACTTTAGGAGTATGCCATCATAGGCTTGTCGACATAATGTGTTATCATCTATGATGACATATTGCTTTGATCACTTATGTAAGACATCCTTTTGAGTAGTAGTTAGACCTTGTGAGGATTCATCATGCATAAGATAAAATTTGATATAATCATACCACTCCTTTGGAGGAGTAGTATGAACAATAGCTACAAAGGTATCCTTAGTGTTTTTTGTGATGGGAGTAGCATAATCCACGGTTAAGGTGGGAAAATTTCTAAACACATCTGTTGTTACACTAAGGGCCAATGTTACAGTTGCATCGACTATGAAATTTTCATTTCGAGGTATGTATTGGATATCAATGTTTGTGAATTTTTGTAACAACTACTTCCCTTGGTCACAGTAAGGTTGTAAGTGCTTAGCTTTATATGCATAGACTTTGGTCACTTGGTTAACCATGAGTTGTGAATCACCTTTGATCATTAAATGTCTAATTCCTAGATCATGTGCTACCATCATCCATTTGATCAAACCCTTGTACTCTACCATGTTGTTGGTACATGGGAACTCAAAACAATAGGTGAAGGATCAGATCTCACTAGATGGGAGTGTTACGATGGTAGTGGCATTGGCCCCATGGGCAATTGAAGCTCTATTAAAGTGCATGACCACCTCATAACCCTTGGGTACTTGGTTAATTTTTTCAATGTGTTCATCAAAGAATTCAGGATTTATGGCTACTTGGTCATCAACAGGTGAAATTGTGAGTTGTATGTATATAGCTTGACCTTTTGTTGAGGATTGAGAGACATAATTAAGGTTGAATTCTATAGTTATGGATTTCCTTCGAGCTATATGGCTACTTTCATAGATGTTGGTTGTTATGGCTTTGAGTATGTTTTCCCTGAAAATGACATTGACTTGGCTTTTGAAGAGGTAGTGTCTTCATTTCTTCAAAGAAAAGACTAGTGCTAGAAAATGCTTCTCCACCTTAATGTATTGAGTCTCATGGGCTACTAACACATGGCTAAGGTAGTATATAGGCATTCTACTCTGTCATCATGTTTTTTATAGAGTAGAGAGGCAATGAGTGTATCAAATATGACAAGATAAATGTAAAATGGTTTACCCTCTTGTGGAGAATAGACTGTCAGTAGTTGTGTCAACTCTTGCTTAAGGTTTTCAAAGGCCTATTGGCATTGAGCCATCCACTCATAGTAAAATCCTTTCTTAAGCAAGTGTTGCATGGGCTATAACTTATCCATAAGCCTAGTGATAAACCTATGAATAAATTGTAATATGTCTTGTAATCCTTGAAGCTCTTTAAGGTTGGTAGGAATTACTAATTTGGATATGGCCTTAATCTTATTAGGATCGATGTGTATCCCTACTTCGAAGACTACAAAGCCAAGAATCTTTTCAATCTTGGCACTGAAGACACACTTCTTAGGATTGAGCCTAAGCTCATATTTGAGGCATTGTTTAAGTAGAATATCTTGGTTATTAGCATAGTTATTAGCTATCTTGGACTTTGTAGCAATGTTGTCTACATAATCATTAAGCAAACTTAGCATGTAATTGTTGAAGATATAGGTCATGGCTCTCTAATGTGTTGCTCTAGCATTCTTAAGGCTAAAGGGCATCATGGTATAACAAAAGGTACCCCATGAGATCATAAAGGTCATGCTAAGTTGGTGCCTTGGGTTGATCCTAATTTGGTTATATCCTGAGAATCCATCCATAAAGGAAAATAATGCATGTCGGGTTGTAGTATCAATAAGTTGATCAATACTAGACAAAGGGAAGTCATCCTTGATAGTCACTTTATTTAGGTCTCAAAAATCAATGCAAATATGAATATTTACATTTTTCTAAGTGACTACAACTATGTTGGATACCCATTCTGCATAATCGGCAACCCTAATAAAACCTGCTTGGTAGAGCTTTAAGATTTCATTGCAAATTTCCAAGGCCAAATAAGGTCTAATTTTGCTCACTTTTTTCTTAATTGGTCTAATTCTAGGATCTAGTATGATGTTATGCTAGATTAGACATGGGTCTAGCCTTGACATATCTTCATATGACCAGAAAAATACCTTAATGTTGCTTTGTAAGACCTTGGCAATGTCTTAGGCACATTGAGGCTTTAGTGAGGAACTTAGTTTAAGGGTTTTCTTCTCACCATTGTATGTTGTGATAGGAACCTCAAGTAGAGAGTCTTCAATTATGTCTCTTGCTTCGAAGTTAATGGTTTTAAATAGGTTTTTAGGCCATTCTAAAGGTTTCTCTATTGAGGCTATCTAGTCTACAACACTCTCAAGCTCAAGATCTAGGCAATCAGGGTTGATACACCATTCAACATCACCATAAGGTCCATGTAGACACAAAGGCAAACTGATTTGCTTCCACATACTCATACTTTGATCATACATGTCAACCAAAAGAATATTAAGTGACACCTAGGTAAAAGTAAACAAATAATGCTAAAATGTTATAAAACACATGCAAATCTAATGCAATCAAGGTCATCCAAGGTCATTAATGAGGTAAGGGCAATTCGAAAAAGCGCAATACAAGTGAACAAAGATTACATAAAGGTCAAGCAAGGGGAAGAATAAGAAGTAAGACTATAAATGGTTAATAAAGGCCACAATTTTGCTAGTTTTAGTCATTAGTAGGGCATGATGCTAGTTTAGAGTCTTGGTGGACTACGATGCTAGTTTAAGGCCTTAGTGGATCATGTTTTAATGATACAAGGCTATTAGGTAAATTTAAGCATCAATCAAGGCTATTTCTAAGTTGTTTGAACCTAAAAATCAAGTGTCTTGAGGCTTCCACACTAGGCTCAGTGTCAAAATAGGGGTCCTTAGCATGGAAACTAATGAAAATAGGTTTTGGGGTGCTCAAAGGTCCAAAATCAAGGTTCTGGGACCTTCTCAAGGTAGAGCAAGGTCAAATCCATCAAAATTAGATACTTTGGAGGTTCACAAAGGCCAAAAGTAGGTTCTAGAGCCTTCCCCCTTGTTTCCATATTGGCTAGTGTGGAAGAAAGGGGGTTTAGCATGGAAAACTAAGATTCAAGCCAAAATGGGATCAAACATGGTCAAACAGGTAGTTGGGACCTAGATCTAGAGGTTTTGCATTCTTTGGCTTCGTTTCAAGGTAGTTTGAGGTAATTTTGAGTGTCAAAACATGTCAAAATGGCATCCCACATTTTTCAATGCTGAGCACAATATCCACAACATGGAAAAATAGGGGACATTTTTTTTATGAATTCAAAGTGATTTAGGGGCACTTTGACCAAGTTTTTAGGTCCCTTAGAGTTGTAGACTTCAATTTTGCAAGTTTCTGGCTAATTTCAGACATCTTTGAAGGTTGTTTAGGGGCACTTAAGGTCTTTCCCCCCTATTTCCATGCTAAGAGAGTTACTCCAACATTAAAGAATGGGGGAAATGGGTTTTGGAGGTTGGAATAAGGTTAGATAAGTAGAATCTTGAGGCTATGAGGTCTTAGGCTTTTCCAGCATAGATATTTGGCTTCTAGGAGTGTCATCTTGCAACCAAAAATGGAAAAGTAGCTTTTCCCCCTTATTTCCACATTGGGGAAGTTACTCCAACATGGAAGATGCAAGAATCCTAGATCTAAGCTACTTCAAGTCACAATCGACCATGCATGTTATCTTCCAGAGTTACCAGGGCCAAGGGCTATGTCTCCATGTCAAAATTTGGCAGTTTTGAGTGCTCCTAAGTGTTTTTTGAGCTTCCAACCCTTTTTTCACACTAGGAATGAAGAGCTCAACGTGAAAAACTAAGGGAAACCACTTTTTGACAATCTAGGATCAATCTTGTAAATTTTAAGGGCTCCAACTGTTGCTACTAGCATTCTAGACTGTGTAAAAGGTCATTTAATGTCATTTTGAGGTGTTTAGGAGCTCTAAACAAGTATCCACTTGCGTTTCCATGTTGGGGATACCATCCTTAGCATGGAAAAAGTGATCCCCAACATGGAAGAACCATGCATCTTAGATCTAGGCTAATGTTAACCTCAATCAACTATGCATGTCAGCCTTTAGGGTTATCAAGGTTGAGGACTAGGGTTTCATGTCAAGTTTTAGCAATTTTGGGTATTTGTAAGCATTTTTTGGGCTTCCCCCTTTTATTCCATGCTAGGACTAAAATGCCCAACATGGAAAACTAGGGGGAATCATTTTTGGCCTTTTGACATCAGTTTATTAAAGTTTGAAGGCTTCAGAGGATGTTAGTAGTGTCCTAGAGCACATGCAACTTTAATTAATGTTGTTCTAAGGTATTTGTGGATCCCAAATGAGTCTCCCCTTTATTTCCATGTTGGGTAGCATGGAGGGGGGAGTTTTCAACATGGAAACACCATAAAACTCAGATCTAGCCTAGTTTTGACTTCAATTAATCATGCACGTGTGCTTCTAGAATTGTTGGTGCTGAACATTAGGGTTTGGAGTCCAAATTGATTAGTTTGTAGGTTTGCCAAGTGGTTTTTGAGCTTCCTCATCTTTTTAAAATGAGGATGATATTCCTAGTGTGGAAAACTAGGGATAAATAGTTTTTTACTTTTTTGCCTAATTTTTGGCCATGCATGTAGGTCCTTGAGGTTGCTAGTGAGGATTATTAATGCTTGGTGTCAAAATTTTTCTATTTTAAAGGTTGATGAGTGGTTTTTGATGTTCTCTTCTTTTTCCATACTGGGTCTTTCATGCTTGGGATGGAAAATTGGGGGAAAAGCTTTTCTAGCCATTTGTTGTCACTTTCAGTCATGCATACAATATTTTAGGGTTGGTACTATCGACTGTTAATACCCAATGTTGAAATTTGATTGTTTCAAGGGTCATTAGTTAAATTTTGGGCTTTTTCCCCTTTTTCTATGCTGGAGCTTCCATGCTCAAAGTGGAAAATTTTGGAAAAGGACTTTTTAGCTTTTTATGTTCACTCTAGCTATGCATGAGTGTCCATAGGATTGCTAGTGTTGGCTGTTAGTGTCTAAGGTTAAAATTTAGTCATTTCGAAGGCTATGAGGAGGTTTTCAGGCTTCCCCCCTTCCATCCATGCTTAGGGTGAAAGGATCAACATGGAAGAGGTGTTTCCTAACCATGAAAGTTAGATCTAGGCTAAGTTGACAATTAATCGACCATGCATGTTAACTTTTTAGGTTACCAGTGTCAATAGTCAATGCTAGGTGTCAAGATTTGATAGTTTGGAGGCTTCTGAGTATCTCATGTGATCTTCCCCTCTTCTTCCATATTGGGCATGGTGGACCTATCATGGATGAAAGGGGGATGGAAGTTTTGTGCCATATTTGACCATTTTTTAGGCTTTCTGATGCTCCATAGGGTTCTTGTAGGGTCTAGGGATCACTGGGCATTAAGAAATAGTCACTAGGCAATTGATTTAGGTCATTTTTAGCTTCCTCCCATATATCCATGCTAAGGGTGAGAGGCTAAATGTGGAAGAAGCCTCCCCCAGCTTAGAAAACACCAAATCCTAGATTTTGACTAGTTTCAACTAGGTTTGATGGGGTTCTAAGGCTGTCGAAGATGCTTGAAGGGGTTTTGGATCATGTGGGCCCATAATGGGGTTTTTGGATGTCAATGGTAAGAATGGATGTTAACTCCCCTTCTTCCATGCTGGGCCCTACTACCCCAGCATGGAAACCCATGATGCGTAGCTTTGATAATGTCTCATCCACTTTTGGGAACCCAGGGTTGGAAAAGACAGGTTTGGGTTACCAAAAATAGTTGAATATTTGTATTTAGATGGCTTTGTGAAATAGAAGTCATGCTTCCATGTTGGGCATGGTATCCCTAATGTGGATGCATGGGAGTTAAGGTTGTAATGTGGTTTTAAGTGTCAAAATTAGAAAAAATATCAACGTTGATGCAATTTTAAAAAGTGAAGTTGTCTCCCACCTAAAACCAACATGAACTAGAATTTTTTCCCTTTGCACTTTAGTGCACTTGGAGTTATGGTGCATTGAATTAGTAGTTGGGGTTTCAAGGTGTGTGTTTAGGTTTTAGATGATTTTTATATGTCAAATTTTGCAAGTTTTGATCACAACTATCATTCTACAACAACAACACATTTGAGGAGAGCTCTAGCAGAGGTTCTTATAGAAAAAACAACAAATTTTTAGCGTGGAAGCCTTCCATCTTCCTCACAGCCAACGTTGATCTCCCATCCTTCTCTATTTTTAGTCATTCCTAGTGTTGAGCTTGGCATGGTGCCAAAGCAACAAGGGGGAAAGAGATAGAACCCTATGATCCAAAAAATGGATGAATGTGCCTAGGATCTAGAAGATGTAACTAGGCCCATCTCTATCCAGGCTTCTTCTATTGCTACTCCAAGGTAGGTAGTTCTACCTATTTTTGCCTTTTTTTTCTATGGTTTTTCTAGTTTTGTTTCCCATGTGTTGGAGCTATCGTTTCTAGATCTACTCTAGTGGGGGGATTAAAATGAAATTCTAATGAAATCCCACCTCCTATTTTGCTTGTTTCCACATAGATCCATGGTCATTTCCTTGCTTTAGCTTTTGTAGATTTGATTTTGAAAATAAGGCTAGTTGTTTATGCTTTTTTCCCAAAATTTTTGGGTGTGGCCAAATTTTCAGATCTAGGCCTTAGAATTTATTATAATTAAATTTCAAAAAAATCCTCCCGCATTATTTTAATGTAAATTTTAATGGATTTCAATGATTTTTTCTATTTCGACTGTTTCCATGGCTATATGAAATCTAGGTTTTGAAATTTTTGAAGTTTTGACATGAAAAAGCAAGCAACATTGTGTATTTTTTCATGGGATAATGACTACACATTTATGTAATCTAACAAATTTTTTCTCATTTAATTTGGATTCATAACAATGAAGCTATGGTTGTTTTCCTAACATTGTGCAGTTAGGTTGTTTGTGCTGCTTTTGTAATTTCATGTGATTTTGCAAATTTTTTTATATGGAAATGGCAGAGGTTTTGGCTATCTTCTAGTTATGGTTGAGTAGTTTTTGGCTTCATCTTCCCAATGGAGGTGGAATCACTTCGATTGGGCTTAATGAATTTTCTAAGAATTTTTTACTATGCATGTGTAATAAGGATGTTTGTGCCATTTTTAGATTATTGTCCAAATTGAAAAAATTTTCCTACATAAACAGAAAATATTTTGAATTTTTTCTAAGCATGGGTACATAATTCTTGATTTTAGCTTTCAAATGGTGGTGAAATCACTCTGTCTGGAGCTGAAACAAATTTTTGGCGAATTTCTTACCAACCTTGCATGAAAAGGTGTAAATGTTGATGACTACGGTTTTGGAAAACTTTTTCATGTTCTATGGATATATGGCTATACTTTTTTGATTTTAATGGTCATGGCTATAAGGTTCATAATTTCAAGATTTTTTTCGTGGTGGAATCATTAAAATCGGAGCACAAACAAATTTTTAATGATTTTTTTGGCTATGGTTATGTGAACAAGGTGAAATCATGAATGTAATACTTCATCCCTTTTGAGATAGAAGTGGTTGATATGTAAAAATTATGTTTTTATTTTGTCAACATGTAACACTAATGCTTAATTTTGTTTTTTTTTTTTTAAGAAGAGTAAAAACTTTTTCTATTTTTCAGCTAGCTTTGACTATGACTACATGGTTTTTTCTATGATGCTTTTTTTCTAAATTTGTGCATAGCTTAGATGTGTTTTCCAAATTTATGCATGGTTTGCATAATTTAGATGTTTTTTCTAAACTTATGCTTACTTTTTGTAAATTTATGCATAATTTAGATGCTATTTCTTAAATTTATGCATAACTTGCATGTTTTTTCAAAATTTATGCATAACTTAGATGATTTTTCTAAATTTATGCATGATTTGCATGTTTTTTATTGAAATTTATGCATAATCTAGATGCTCTTTCTAAATTTATGCATAATTTAGACTAAGACTTAGTTTTGGGCTATAAAATTTGGCTATAAAGGCTATAAAATACGGTAACAATGTTTTTATGGAATTGCTTAAGCTAATTTAGAAAAAACATCTTAGAGCTTTTTATGGAGGCTAATTTCACCTTCGACTAGATGTTTTGTCTAAATTTGCTAAGTGTTTCCATAGTGTAAGGCTAACAATGTTTTGTTGTGGAATTGCTTAGACCAATTTAGAAATATGGCTTATAGCTTTTTACAAAGGCTAATTTCACCTCCGACTAGATGTTTTATCTAAATTTGATAATTATGTTTTTTTGCTTTGCTTCATGTAGGGTCTTTTTGAGGCCTGTCCTTATCATAGTGGAGATGGTTGGTCTCTTGTGCTACATTGGTCATCCTAAGACCAACATCCACCACATGACATGACTTTCGAGAAGCTCCCATTGTGGTTCCAGCCTGGGACAAGGAACTTCCTTGCCTATCTTAGAAAATTTAGTATGATGCTGTGGTCACACTTGTCTATGGATGTAGCTAGGGTTGTTATGGAGATCCTCTTGCCTCGGGCATTTTTCCTGATTGCCAGATACATTATTGACAAGTCACTTCCTAATACTACAAGGGGACTAGCAAATGTCATAAGCCCACATTACCTTATAGAGATTTGGACGATGCTAAATGATAGTCAATATAATACTGATAATACACTAATGGTGGCGCATAGAGCCCACATGTTATTCCAAAACCTACCTGGCATCATGTATAATCTATAGGGGTAAACATGGTTATTGTAATGCTTTTATGCTTTTGGCTTGACTACCTTCCCTAACTTCATCGATTTTACAACTTCTTGTAGGTACAAGGTCCATGATTAGGATTGATCATCAATGATAAAATCTTAGTAGTTGCTCAAACTGCTTTGCACAAACTTACCAAGAGTCCTCAAATTAGAATTGTTGTGTACCAATAGTTAAGAGGAAATGTTGATGAATATGTCACCAGGTTTAACCATGTATACAAGAAGTGTAAGGATGATGGGATGATGTGCAATTGGTGGGTAGATGCCAATAACATGTATCAGACCCTTGAAGTTGGGACCTTTACTCAAACCACACTGAAGAAGAAAAGGAAAGGTAAACGTAAAGTCTATAGTTATTAGTGTTTTTATGGCTATAACTTTGAGTGTTCTATTACTTTACTTGATTGTTGAAATTGCTCATGTCGATGCTAAACTTTGGTTATTGCTTTGTAGGACCTTCCACCTTAGCTAAGGTCACTATACCACATTTAGGTTGATGCCATAAGCATATCCTCATCTTGAAGTTTGGTGAGCTGACATCAGCATAGAAGTGGCTAAAGGGACAAGTGCTTGGGTATGTTCAAGCAAACATCCAGCATGCAGGTTTGCTCAATGTATTCATGGAATCCATCCCTTTCATTTCTGCTATGGAGATGTTACATGTCATCGATTCCTTTGATGAGAAGGTTGGTTGTTTTAGCACCATCATCCAAGGCGTGAAGGTGAGCATGGACATAGATGTTGGCCTCTTTTGTGACTTGTTTGGTGTTCCTGTTGACGAAGCAAAGGTTCCCATTAGGACATTAAGGAAATCAAGCCATTGTGACGAAGTTCTAGAGTGGCTTGGTGCCAACATGGACCACTTTAGAATTTTGATGAATACCCTTACAAACCCTAATGTAAAGGAATCATATCCTTTGTNACCTCTATGATAATCCATATGCACTTTGCATTTTTTTTAGGTTATCTAAAGAGGTTTGTGGAGTTTCTAGTGGTGTACAGAAATGGGAGATGGGTTTTCTAAGACCCATGCCCAACTTTCCAAGCCTTGGATAAAGCACATTTATCCAGCAATGCAGGCCTAGAACCCACTAGAGGGGATGGATGATATGTTATTAATCATCACTAAGAACTTCAATGTTAGGCAATACGAGTCTCCTGACAATACTGATGATGATGAGCCTCTCACATTCCCTGCTAGTTTCTAGGATGCTAGATGATAGTGTATGAAGGCTAAAGGGGCTACTAGGAAGAAACTCAAGAGGCCTATGAAGGAGGAACCCCAAGCATCAGACTAGCCTACCCTTAAGAAACCATCACAGGATGTAGTTGCAAGTATGATTTATTTAAATTAGGCTATTTCATGTTTTAAAGTTTATGGCTACTTTATGGTTTCATGTGTTAACTAGTTTTCTATGTGCAATAATTGTAGACAAGTGTCAAGCTATAGCAGCCCAAGCTATCATAGAGGTAGAACAAATGTATGCATAAGAGACACTCCTAAAGCAACCTATGGTTTAAGGATTTTCCAATGTAGGTATAGATGATCTAGATGCCTTATTTAGTGAGGCAGTATCAGTACCTCTCCCATCATCATGCTTGAGGAGGAAGAGGACGAGGAGGAGCTAGGCATGCCTATGCCTTAATATTTTCATTATATCTCATCATTTGTCTTGGGTTGTCATCCTAACCTTTCAATGATTGTTATGCTTATAGTAGTTCCCAGGCCATTAGTGCAAGCTTATATCCATAAGTTTCATGTGAAACCATGGGTGGAGACTGTAGACAAAGCCGAGTTCATGTGGGAGATGACTAAGGACATCATCGATTGGTTGCATTTGGTTGCACCTGAGATAGGTAAGGATTTTTTTATGTGCTTAAGTCATAGGCTTTTCTTGCACTATGACTATCTTAGGTTGTGCATTATGTTTTATTATTGTATTTTATGCTTATGTAGTACCTTCTATGGAGTGGGACCCAAGTAGAGACATGGAGATACACTCCTTGCCTAAGCTTCCCTATGATGTATCTAGTGTACCCATGAAGTTGTATAAGACTGCTACTAATTTAGCAATGTTATGTGTAGAAACTTCATGGGAGCTAAAGAGGTTCAACGAACCCCTATGGGAGGAAGTTGTGGCCTTAAGGGAAAAGACTCAAAGGT
The DNA here is from genome assembly GCA_015680685.1 of Gnetum montanum. NCBI lineage: Eukaryota > Viridiplantae > Streptophyta > Gnetopsida > Gnetales > Gnetaceae > Gnetum > Gnetum montanum. Next base: position 465,926 of record MNCI01028755.1, on the reverse strand, counting down.
AAGATGATATGATTAGAGATCTTCGAGACTGTAAGGCCTTTGTGGAAGCCCAAGTGGCTAACTCAAGGGAATTATGGACTAAGGAGATCATGTGGATACATTACTAGCATGTTGTTCATGACAAAGTAGTGGTCCTACAGGAGATGCCAGAACAATGTATGTAGATGGACCTCATCTTTCAAAAGGTTGAGGATTGGAAGGATCATTGTACTTAGGTCCTGGAGTGGGATAATACACAAAAGGTCCATAAGCGACAAAACAAGGTAGATCATGAGGCCTACTAAAAGTGGCTTAAGGAGGAGTTAGTTGAATGGTGTAAGAGAGAGTTGTTTATCCATGGGATCCAAGTGGAGAGTGCTTATCAACTTTTTAAAAGTACTCTCAAGGTGGAGCAATCCCTTAATCTTCAAATTACCACTAATATAGGTGAGGCCTCTATAGTTTCTACTACCTAGGAGCCTCCTACTTGGACTCTTATAGACAAGATTGACATTTTCTCTAGCGTTGATCTTGGGGATGTTGACTATGTCGACATTACAGAGGACCAGATCCTCCATCATTTGGAGGAAGGCCTTCCCCATCTACCCCTTGAAGTAATGGAGCCAAAATTTCCATAAGTTTGATATATTTTATGTTTTAATTTTTCATTTTAAATCATGATTTTGGCTATGGGTTACTAACTAGCTATATGTTATTTCATTCTAAGCCTCATGAGACATTTAGTGGCCCTAGTGGTGAGGGTGGGAATGACCCATCACTTCCTTCTCCATATGCCACTTAGTAGCCTCCTTTAGTTTATCTTGTTGGCTATTTGTTTTTGTTTTTATATTAATGGTTATGATTAGCCAAGACTATGTTATGGATGATTGTTATTTTTTTGACATTTTTGCCACACAATGTGGTCATGGCTATGTATGGATACGAACATTTTAACTTTATATTTAAATTTTGATTTTATTTTTTGGCTATATGTATTTATAGTAGTTGTAAATGTTGTAAATGCTATAAACATTGAGAATGGCTATGTTGACATTTTTTTACCATTTTGGTTATTACATTAAATAGCTAATTGATGTGATAATAGGCCAAGCAAAGAGAGATATAATAATAAAAGGGATGTTTGCTAATTTTAGGCCATCATAGGCACATGTTATATAGTTTTTCCAATTTAAGGCCATGGCAGGCCATATTGCCAATTTAGAGTGTTAGTGAATTGTGATGCTAGTTTAACGCCTTAGTGGACAAGCTATGGAAAAGACATATATTTATAAGGATTTTTCGATGTTTATAACATAAGTAAAAATAAAGAAAGGTTGTAGAAAATATGTTAAAATGAAAATGATGTTAGGCTACATGCATAGGCTATGTCCATAAAGAGAAAAACAAAAAATGCATAAAATAATTTAAACTGCAAAAGAAAAGTAAGACTACATGGCTATTAGTGCATCTAGTCACAGGGGCATGGGAACATTAAGACAAACTTCACTCATGTAGATTCTTCCTAATCTTTGCAAGATTAGGGAGTGAGTAAGGCCTACTCTACACAAGCTTATATTTGCCATCCCCTTCACTTATGATGTTAAAAGGGAGTTCATCCCATAATGTATCCTAATGCTTATCATTGTCATTGTTTGATTTCTTGGGTTGTTACTCTTCATGGATGGGAGCATCTTCTTGAAGCTCTACTTCGGACCCTTGCTCTACGTCTACATTGTTAACAGTTAGGGGAACCACGTTATTAACATGAATGATGATTTCACCTCCCTCATAAGGGAGGTGAATTTCTTGATGGGTGGAAGAGGACATAGCTTGTAATTAAGCCAACCAAGGTCTTTCTAGGATCAAGTTGAATTGTGGTGTCTTCTCCATCAATTGAGGGAGGTGAATTTCTTGATGTATGGAAGAGGAAATAGCTTGTAATTGAGCCAACCAAGGTCTTTCTAGGATCAAGTTGAATCGTGGTGTTTTCTCCATCAAGAAATTGGCTATTATAGGAAATTACTCCCTAGTACAAAATCCAAGACGATAGACCCCTTGATGAAAACTCTTGATCCATTGAAGGACTTAAGAGATGAAATGGTTGTAGCTTGTATTTGATCAGTTATGCCCAAGTGTTCAACGATGGTGCATGAGATGACATTGGTTGCAGCTCCATCATTAACATGCACTCAATGTATTTTAAATTTTCCTATGTGTATGGTTATTAATAAAAGAGTTGTAGTTACTTTTCCATTTTGGGGATTAACCTTAATTTTTCTATTACAAAATGTAAAGGGTGTCGAATTCTCCTCCATTGATGAGGGAGGAATCATCACTGCATGAATGGATTCCATGTTAGTAGGGATATCCTCACTAATAGGGATGGAGGTTAACATTTTGATTAGTGCCTCACGATGTGTGGCAGAAGTCATGATTAGGTCATACATGCTTAGGGTTGTGTTTTTCTACTTGAGGGATTGCCTGACTTAGTCCATTAAACTGAGGAAGTTTTTATTGTTAATTGTGGGCTTGTCGCCCTAGTTATGCTTTACTTGCTGTTGGCACATTTGGCCATTTCATGGAGTAGGTTGGCAGAATTAAATTGGTTAAGAGTTTTTGAAGTAGCAAAAATTTCAGTTTGAGAGAAAAAGAATAAGTTAACAACAACATTCTTTTAATTTAAGGAAAAAATATATAGGACCACCATTCCTATAGTAAGCTTATGAATCTCTGAGCATTGCATTTTACAAGGCGGCAATATAGATATATAAATATATTATGATACATTGAGGCTTTACGGAACCAAAGTCTAGCGAGACTATGGAGGAAGTCTAATTTTTATATGTATCATTTATATGATATGAATATGTAGCAAATCCAAGAGCATCTCGATTAAAATTGGTTTTGTATCCATGTTATTTTGGGAAAGCATATTTGTGCAGCAACACAAATTCAGTAGTACGGTGGTGCAGGGTAAAATTATTTCTCCTATGAAGCGTCTCAAATTTATGGCTGAAATAGAATTCTAGGGGGAAGACTGCCATATGACCATCGAGTGTATATTGCTTAAATAAGAAATTAATGTAAAAATGCATAGGTAAAAAAATGGAACAACAATCATAACTAACGACCCTATCATCCTCGTCGTCCACGTCTTCTTCTCACACGGCTGAGCTAGGGAACCTGCACATATTGTTCAGATCAAAATATTAGATACTTTAGGGTTTCAATATCTGCAACCCTCTCATTGAAAAATTTCTGTCGCGCCCTCAGAAACCCTAAGCAATGGAGGCAGTAAAGGCATTGGCGTTTGGAAATGGTTTCCCAACATCTTGGCACTAATCAGTGGAGGTTTAAATCTGCAGTATCCACAGCAGCAGGCCATAGGCAGCGATGACCACCACTGCCACTGCATCAGCAAGCCCTTGTTCTGCATGGTGGTCCATCCTGTACGACTAAAGTGTGGTCGCATGAAACAGGGCCGTAAGGACCTCTACGCTACCTCGCATGCCACCAAACCCTATCGGTTTCTGCATTGTTCCACGCGCTAACAAACCTTATTCCTCTGCATTGATTCAGTGTAACTCAGCAAATTTCGTGCTCATGTGCCCAAGGCTCCATCATGACCAGGAGCGCCTTGAGAAATACAGGCAGAAACCGATGAAGTTCATTGCCGCAACAATGACAAAAATAGAAACAACATTGCAGTTGGGAACTCATTTCAAAAATTTCAGGTGGTTAAAAATGTAAATCAAAAATGTCATTCGATCTTGGAACTTGCAATCTGAAATTACCAAAAATAGCAGCAGTGCCCGACGCCGATGCATTCGTCTCCACTGTTGCCAATCCACCAAGTGCGACAACCGAGACATATGCACAACTGAATCAGCAGAACCAGGAGATGTTTTAGCCGATGCCGATAAATCATAGTTGCAGTTTATTTAGAAGAAACCGTCATCACTGAAGAAAAATACAACTTGAACGCACGGAATTGAAGTCACAAAAAATAAAATTCCAATTTCACATGGTCCGGTGGTAAAAAGATAATTTCAGCAATTTCTCACATATGGAACCCTTGTTAAAGACCCAACATTAATTTAATTATCTCAAGTGAATTACTAAGGTTTTATACACAATGGGTAATTAAAAATAACAATTTTATGAAGCTCTTATAATATTGAGATCTTAGATTTATTTTTCATAATTATTATATAGGTTGTTGCCTATAAATATGCATGTTAGCATGATTTTCTCCTAACTTCCCAACTTCCTAACTTGTTGGGCAAGTTATAACTTCCTTACTTGGGAGAGAAGTTAGCTAAGATATTTTAGAATTTAACTACCTTTTGAAACTTATAAAAAGGCTTCAAGGGTTAGTACAAAAGAAAAGGATTTTTGGGGAGAGTACTAGCTCTCACTTGGAGACACACTTTGGAGCTCTGGAAGAGCATTGTAAAGAAGAAATTGTGAAAGATTGCTTGTAAGATGACTTGCTAAAGAAAGGATTTCAGCCTCTTTGTCATAGTCCTATGAGTTATGTTTTATTTTTATTTTGTTTAAATTGTTTAGCTAGTGGTTTAGATAGTATCATCCTTGGCAAGTAATTTTGGGATTTTTAGATTGCTCTTATTGTTTCTTGTTGCATAATAAAAGATTTCTATTAAAATTTTACCATAGAAGCGCTTGTGTTTGAAAGCCTTAAGAGCATTTTAGTAGTGAATTTGATTATTGTGCAACATATAAGAACTGCTATTGAGATTTTTGTAAGAGGATCTCTACTTGTAGTCAAGCCGTTGAACGATTCAATAGTCAAGAGGGTTTAGAAAATCTTTGGTATTTTGATGGGACCAGAATAGCTTCTTTTATCTTTAAAGTGAATCTCCATGGTATTTCAATCAGAAATTGTCAAGTCTTTTGAAGGTTCTGTTGAATGCAATTGTTGACATCCATTATCTAACCAAAATGGAGTCTCGTACGTGGTAGTTTACGCAGCAATTTTTTGGTAGCATAGTAGGATTGTCTTGAAGAAATTGCTTATTTGAGCCTTGGAAGTTTGAACAATTCGTAGTTATTGAATTTGGGATAGCTTTATTGCGAAGTGTTTACTCGTATCATTTTACCTTGTTTAAATATTTGAGGTCTACACAAAAATCTACTTTCTTTTCTATCTATTTCCATTGAATCTTGCTCTATTTCTAGTTTTCTTGTGGAACTATCTCTTTCTCTGGGGAAAATTAGAAGTAGATTCACAGAGTTGTGCTCAAATTTTTTTGCAAAATTTTATTTGTTACAAGTAGGTATTATAAGGACCACGTAGACTAGGCAATTGAACAAAATAGGAACTCTCAAAAACTCACAGTACTTGGCAAAGTTTGCTGAATCTCTTTAAGATAGGTCATTTGTAGTTTACACACAATGTAATCATTTCATATTTCACAACTACACACTGCAATAGTACACACACATACTCACATTGACTACTGAGTCTATTTGGAGGTATCTGGGCTTTGGTGTTGCCAGAGACTAGCAAGCACCTAAATCCTGTTCGAGGACACTCGTTGGCGGTTGCGTCCCAAACGGTCGCCAACACTTCCTTCATGCATCCCAAAATGCAAACTTCAACTTTAGGTTGTGCCTATTGTGGCTCTTCCTTGCTATTTTGGTTGTGGGCCTTTTGGTCCTCCTATGCCTTATTGGTTGAACGGGTTGGGGCATAGGAGGTCATGGGTATAGTTGAAATGGAAGTGGGATTTAGTGGGCCCACTTCCTTTCGTGCCTCCATCTGCTTGTCTCCCTTGTTGTTAGGCTTTTGCTTATGATTCTTTCTTTGTTTGGCTAAAGTTTTTTGGTTTCTAGCCGTTGGCTATGAGGAAGAGGTAGTAGCATTGGCCACCATAGGGGCTTGTTGCGCTATTGGTTGGACTACAACTATTTGGGTTGTATTAGGTTAAGGAACCCTGATAAAAAAAGGTTTCCTTAGAGCCATGCATGATGGTACTCTCATAACAAAAGGAGTTCTTGAGTTGTGGGAAGTTGAATCATGAACAATTCTCTTGCATGTCTTTGATCATCATCAATGTTGAATGCTAAAATAACATAAAGGCTATCATTAGCATTCAATGAATCTTTATAAACTTGCATTAACTAGTTTTATGGCTGAACTAAGTTGGAAGAATCTAAGACCAACTTCCTCCTATTTATCATCCTTTGCAAGTCATTCTTTAGTGCAAGGTAGAAGTTTGTGTCATGACCAGGTAGTTGATGATAATGGCAAAAGTATTCTAGCTTGAAGTATCTAGCCAACTAGGGATCATCCTTTATTACTTGAGAGGAATCCTTGGTTACTTCACATAGTTGCTCATGTTTCTTTTGAGTAGCTTTAGTTATTTGTTTATGTTGCATGCATCCACTTTTTAATAGTTAATCTACTGGTAACATAGTGTATTTGGACTTGTTCTTACTTTTGAAGTTAAGTTTATTTGTTGTCAATGCAGTGGCCCTAGAGGTTGATGATTGGTTATTACAGTCATTAGTAGAGGCCTTTGGTGGATTGACCTTCGACCATTGGTTTGTAGTCTTTGTTTCCTTGGTTATAGTTGCTATGGTTGTGTTGTTTTGTTTACTCTTTTCTTTGTCTCTTCAAGCATGTTGGCTTTTATATGTTATTTAGGCCAGATCATGACTAGCCTTCGTAGCATCCTCTACATTTTTAGTTTGAGAGAATGCTTGGCTAAGAGACTATGGATCATGGTAGTAGAGTTTAGACTTGATAAATTCATTCACTACTACTTTAAATATGGATAGCAAATGGGCTTCAGCTATAGGCTCTGGTATTTTGTTCAATAGTCCATTTCATCGCTAGATGAACTTTTGCACAAGTTCTAAGGACCCCTACTTGACCTTCATGAGTTGGTCAAGTGTTGTGTTAGGCTTCAAGTTATACTTGAAGTGGTTTACAAACTAGCCAATTAAGTCCTCCAAAGAGGATATGGACCCTATGGATAATGTGCAGTACCAATTAAGTGCTTTCCTAGTCAAAGACATAGGGAAAATCCTCATGATGGTATGAGGTCATGGCTGCAAGAGTTACGTTCAGGAAGAAAGGTAATAAGATGAACATTAGGGTCACCTTCACCATTATATTTGCTAAATTAGGGAATAGGGACACCAGAGGAAGTGTCAAGGGTGGGACTATAGACCTTATGGGATTGTCTTGGTAGAAGTTCGTAATCTTGATAGTTTATGAAGTAAAGGCTTTAAGCCTCTTCAACTTCTTCATTAGGTCCTGGATCATCTAGAAGGCTTGATACAAACCCTATGGTGGCCCTATTGGTTGCAAGGTTTGTACATAGGGCTATGGTGTCTGTTGTAAGGCTTGTGGTCTTACTACGAGCTACATGACAAAAGGAAGAGGTTGTGTTATGGTTGTGGCTTATGGGCCAAACAAAGAAAAGGATGTTTGTGTTGGTACTTAAGGCACAAATGAGAAAAATGGGGTGTGTGACACCTGTGTTGCTTAGGGTCCCATGGTGGATCCCACGTGAGTAATTTGAGGATTTTTGGTGCTAAAAACCATGGTCAATTGTTTTATATATCAAGATTGTGTTGTAAATGACATTGATGTGTTATAGTTTGTTGTTTGTGGCATTGGTTGAGTTTGATGTGTGGTTATAACTAGCATGAGATTCAATGTAGTAGGGTAGGAAGGAGTGGAAGATGATGGCACCATGTCCATGGAGAAAATAAAAGCATTAGAGGAAGGTGTTGTAACCTTGGGGAATGTTTGTTGGAATAGTGCTCCCAGGATGTTTTCAAGCTCAGATTCTACCTTAAATTTAGCCTTTTCTTCCTGTTGGTCTTCCAGTTGTCTCTACACTAGGTATGGCAGGGGGGAAAAGAATTATGGTGAGATAATGAAAATATCACACCTTCTAACTCAATGTTAATGAGGGGGAAGGTTGAAGACCAAAGTGGAAAGTTTGGATTTTTTCCATTGAAACTTGATTAATAAGGGGGAAAGCTAACTTCTAGAAGTTTGGTAATTTCTAGAAGGGTTGTACCACTAACTTTAGAAGATGAAAAAAATTGAAATTAGTAGCACAAAGAGAAAGGAAAAAGGTTTCAATGCTGGCCTTAGAGGAAAGAATTTAGAATAATTGCTATGAAATGCTATCACCCAATCACCTACAACTTCCATGCTACAACTTTGGTCACAAGGGGAAAAGGGTAGTGTTAATTTTCTTGAACATCTTGGTGGGATACCAACGTTGACCTTGAGATTCATTGCAACTATTGTAAAAATCTTGGAAACCCAAACTCCTACAAATTTGATGTTGGGCTTTGATTACAAGGGGGAATGGGTTACAACATTGGATTTTTGAAATTTTTTGGCAAAAATTTAAAAGGCTTGCAACTTGCAATGAGGAAAAAAATAGATATGGTTTTTTAGCTAGTGTTAAACTTCTCCTATGCTGGCCTTCCAAATGCCTCTACACTAGGTATAGCATGGGGGAGAAGAAGGGGAGTGAGATGATGAAAATCTCACACCTTCTAATCCAACATTGGAGAGAATGGGGAAAAGTTTGAAGGCCAAAATGGAAACTTGGTAGTTTCTAAAAAATAGTTTTGAGAAACTTCTAATTTTAACCACAACATAGGGGAAAGTAGGTTTTTTTGGTGCGGAAACCAACATTAGTTTTATGGAAAAAAATGTGGTAGGAAAAATTGAATGGTTATTAAGGCTTCCATGCTAATTTTGAAAATTCATAGCAAATGTTGTGAAATTTTAGCCCCCAAACCACTTGCAACTTCCACACTAAGGGTTCTACCATAGGAGGGGTGGGAGGTAAGCAGAGTGTTGGATTTCCATAGTTTTGACTATAAAAATGCAAGTTTACTGCTAAGGGACAACATTGACAATATGACTAACAGATTTTTAGCATAGAATTTGGGTGGAGGTCCTCCTTTTAGCACCAAGAAAAACTATTACAAATAAAAACCTTAGTTGCTGAAAAAAATTAAGGATCCTCAATGCAACAGTTCCCGAACCCATGAATCCCTAGGGCCTTGTGGTAAAAAATGGAATTCAAGGCATCCTAGCTAGTTTGGCAGATCAACCAAGGACTTATAGAAATGCAACGTGTGGTAATAAAATGAAATGGAATGTAAAACTGATAGTAGATCTGAAATGATGCACAAATAATTAACAAATATATTTCATACATAAAACCCAAAACATAAAACTTTATTGAAAAAGAATAAAGTGTAAGTTATAGAATTATGTACAAATGATGCTTGGATGAGCAAAAATAGGGTTTACTTATGTAGGAATTCAAAGCTTGTTGAAGTCAATGTGATCTGCTTCACGATCCAAATACTAAGCCACTTTTGATGCTATTAAACCCTTTCCAGTGTAACCTCATATTTGGAAGTTGGATTACTAGTGGGGGGCTAAGAAAAGTGAGAAATTTGGCTACTAGAATGCTCCATGCTAGGGATTGGAAGCCCCAAAAATGCAGCTTTGACACCAAAAGTTCACAAGTCTCAAGGCTATAATTCTTCCATGCTAAGGTTCAACAGAATGCAAGTATGGAAACTTGTAGAAGCTCTTGAGTTCTTGATAATGCTCCAAGTTTGGAATTAGTGCTTGCAAAATTACTTAACCATCTAAAAAATTATGAAATTATCAAAGTTTTTATATGCCAAAAGTTGTTGAACCTTGCTAAAAATTGTTGAACCTTACTAAAAATTGTTGAACTTGTAAATGATGTTGGTGGCTAGTTTCTATAGGATCTTTGGGCCATGAATGGGGCTACAAATTGGCTATGATTTGGTTGCAAAATGGCTACAAAATTTAGGTGAAATGAGTTCCCAAATTTTGGGGGGTTACTATACATAGTAAGCATTTCTCCCCATGGCCATTGCATTTACTATAAATAGTAACCAAGGAACACCTTTCATGCTAGAGCTGAATCTTCCATGCTGAGCTCTCCACCATGCTTGCTAAAGTGGTTGGTCAACGTTGAAGTGCATGAAGTGATGAATTTTGACTTTTGTGGCTTCCATGCTAGGGGATGTAATTTTCAATGCTGGGGATGAAGACTCCACACTAGGTGGAAACTTTCATGCTAAGGGGAAAAGGTTTCAAAGCTATGCATGTGGTCTCCAAGCTAAAGTGGAAAAGTTTGCGAAGCCCTCACCTTTTCACACTAGGGGTAGGTGAGACTTACTCCCCC
>MNCI01028755.1:418464-455546 GCA_015680685.1 Gnetum montanum | reverse complement strand
TCTTAGGTTTCATGGGGTGAAAGCTACATGATGAAGATTAGTTATAACATGCAAATTGTTTTGTGGTGTTTCAATATCAAACTACAAGTCCTCAACAATGGTGCCAATGATGAGAGGCAAGTAGACCCTATGTCCAACCATACAAATCACTAAGCATTCATGCATGTGATTTGGTCAAATTCCATGGACTTGGAGCCTTCTAAGAACATAAGTCTTTAGGAAGTGAAACTAACTGTTGCAATCATTGTCTTCCCAATTACACTTGTGAAATGCAAAGGTATGGTAAATTGCAATTGAGGGATATGATTTTTGTCATTTTTATGTTTTATGTTCTAAGTCACCTAAGAATAAAGAATTATATATTTAATTGCTAATTCACTCTAACTAACTAACATTTAACTAATCCTAACATATGCATCTATTCCCACTTACCGTACACATCCTGAATACATTTAATGCTACTGGGTTATCAAATGATAAGTGTTATTAGGATTACCAAGCACCAAGCGTATACTTGAAGTGCTCGTACTTATGTGTTTAATTAATTGCTATTTAATCTGTCTTAATATAGGTTAGTTTAGCTTAATTAAATTACGTTAATTACTTAAAGCATTAAAAGAAATTACTTAGAATATTAAATGCATAAAGAAAATAATTAATCTATTTCAAAGTGCTGCAAGGTTTATCAAAAAGCCCATTTTTATTACTGCACACACTACAATGCTTAGGTACAATAGTGCTCGTATAAAGATTTGTACACTCTTTGACTTCTATTGTGGGCACTTAGAAAATATTCTAACTTTCAAGTTGAAAAAATGTTAGAGCTTCAATACAACTATGAGACTTATGTCATAAATACAGCTGGTGAGCATGTATTTATAGGTGAAACAGGGAGCCTTGTCGATGGGTACACATCAATGAGTCAAATCCTATGTTGATGGGATCACGTCAACAACATCTCATTGATGGGGTCGCATCAACAACATCCCGTTGACATGGTCAACCATGGCATTTCATCAAATACCAACTTGAAATAAATTATCTGTAAATTAAAATGATAACTTTTAATGGTAATTTCATGAACATATTATGTGATAAATTAATCTGATTTTTGTAATAGTGTCATAAACATACTAATTTCATGAACATATTATGTGATAAATTAATCTGATTTTTGTAATAGTGTCATAAACATACTAATTTCATGAACATGGTAACTTCATAACTTTGACTATGTGATAACTTCACTTATGATAACTTTTTTAATATTTTCATGAACATACGATGTGATAACTTCACTTATGATAGCTTTTGTAATAGTATCATGAACATACTATGTGATAATTTGATAATGATCGTGTCATGAACATTAATTAGTAGGTACCTCCTATGCCCAACCATATAAATCACAAGCATTTATGTGCAATCCAGTCGAATTCCATGGATGGGACTAGTGTGGTATCTAGATTGTTAAGAATTGATCATAGGTTGTTGTCTTCTCACTTGGACTAGTGGTAGTTTTGTCATCATATAGTCTAGTCCAAAGTGAGACATATGATTATGATGTTGTTGGGGCCTTAAACTAACCTTAAGAGTAACATAAAAATTAATTATTTAATCTACTTAATAACAATAAGATAAATTCTAAACTAGCTTAATGATGATGAGTATCTATTCCTAGCTTGTAGTACACATCTTGAGCTCACATATCCACTACTAGGATTACCAAGTGTTATGCTATTAGGTGAACCAAACAATAACATTGCTGGGATTACTAAGCAAATACATGTTTACACTCAAAATTTTTTGGGCTCATTCCATTGATTGATTAACGTGCATGGAGATTTAAATATCATTGATGGGGCTCATTCTGTAAATTAATTAATGTGCATGGAGATTTAAATATTAACTAAGTACATGAAAAGTAAATTGCATTGAAAGTAAATCTATTTTAAGTCAAAGTGTTACAATGGATAGGAATAAATCTTAATCTTATTGCCATTCATAGAATGTGTACAGGTACAATGCAACTTAAATAAGATGTCGTACAATTGACTCAAATCCATGTTGTGAGCACTTACTGACTCTTTGCTAGGATTATAGGAGAAAATTACAAAAGTCTAGCTACACTACTGACCAAATGATGTCAAATACACAATAGGTGCTCACATATTTTTAGGCAAATATAGGCACTACGTCAATGGGATGTGTTAATGCATTTAACTATGTCAATGGGATGTGTTAATGCATTTAACTACGTCAACGGGGATGTGTCGAAGGGGATGCATCAAAGAAGTAGCCTAATATATCATGTCTCATCATACCTCCACAACTAATTAAAAACTCATCCTCAAGTTATATATAAATGGACAAAGTTTCATTATAAAAATATTGGGTGACCAAGACTAGATTAGCTACCATTACAAAACTTAAGTGTCGCATTACAAAATTTTATTCCAATGGATGTATTACAAAATGAAAAAAATACTAGACATATATTAAAGTTTACAAAATTTCATAGGTCTTCAAAAATCCATTGAAGATGAATCTTTTTGTTTTCCCTAGTGATGACAATCTTTCCAACCTTAATTGTTATGTTGATGCTTCTCTTTTTATGTAGAACATTCTTGAAGGATAGATTATAATTTTTTCTCATCATCCCATGGATATAGCAAAAATATGATGTTTGAGCTTTAATGTAACAACCCATATTTTAGTAAAGATTTTAGAATAATTAAGGATGGTTAATACTATTAATATTAATATTTATATGCATAATTAATTTTTCTTAGCATATGATAAATTTTATCACTCATTTATTTATTTTTATCATTATGCATGATTAATGATTTTTAACTATTCTTGGTATGCACTAACCAAGTGAATGAGTTGTAGTAGGTTCCCATGAAGGCTATGGCATGGGCATGGTATGGCTATGATGGCATGACATGTGATTTATCCATATAATTTGTAATTTTAATTTTAGTTTAGTTGTTGGTTAGATTAAAGGAGAGAAAGGTATATGAGTCACATGGGTCTTAGAGGTAGATGAGAAAGGGTAGCTAGGTCACATGGGTTAGGGGTAGATGGAGTAGGGAAGAAGTCTTTAAATACTACAGACTACCTTAACCCAAAGAATTCTTGGTTTCTTAGCTCTTGGGTTGAAGTGCTACTAGGTTAGAGGATTGGGAGGAGCACATGGGAAGACTCAATTAATAGAAGCTAACAACATTTTGGGTGAGTAATCTTGGTCTTCTTTTCATGGTTGTGTTAGTTCATTAGGTTTTTGGATAGATTGGGGTTGGGTTTAGTTATAATTAATAAAAATTTTTTAGACCTAGTATATTTCTAAAGTGTTATGCTACAACGTTCTATATTTTGAGTTTTAATGGTGGATTTATTATTTTTCTTGATTTAATGTACCTTCTATGAATTTTGCATTTTGGAAGGTTCAGAATGATTTGTATAGGGCTTGGTAGAACACTCATATCTCTCTCTATACTTCAAATATAATTGCAATCTACCTATTTCTATATTTCTCATGAAATTATCTATAACTTTCATGTAAGGCTTAGATAGAAATTTATGGTAGATGAGGCACTACATGGTATTCTTTCAATGCTATCTAAAATCACAGTAATTTTAGTAGGGTCTAGAGTTAAGGTCATATCTCGAAATTGGTTATAGTTATAGTTCTAAATTTTTGCTATGTTAGAAATATTTTCAATATAATCTAGATCCAAGTATAATGTCTAAAAATAAAGCTGTATAGCAAGAGTTATGAGTCCATCTTTGAGGGTTGTCTAAAATTACATAGAAATATAATATAGAGATTCATCTATTTGTAACTTCTTATCTGTAGCATATTCTCTGTCGAAATTTTTATGAGACTTATCCTTGGATGTTACATTCTTAGTATAAATGAAATTAATTAAGAATGTTCTATTTTTATGTAGTTATTAGTAATTGACTATCAAACACATTCTATCTCTATTTTAGATTACTTGAAATGTTGGATTGATATCTATAGCTTTGAATCTATAATTGTTTAAATATTTTTACAATAACTAGGCATGGATATTATCTTTCAAATGAAGCCTAAATTATGAGAAAATTTATAGGGATGTAAGTTATCGGAGTTTCATATATGAGTATCCAATTTTCTTAATTTTAAGTAAATCATAATTTGAGAAGTTGAATTCTAGCAATGTTGTTGGCTGATGTGAAAGATTTTCTATTTTTGATCTTTGTGTTGCTATATCTTATTTGGATTTATTGTTAGATATTAATCATTTCAACTTATTGAAATGATTTGACTTTTAATTAATTGTGAATCTTTGCATATTTGGGGCATGTATTTTGTTAAGCATGGTCTTATGAATGAGTCTTGAAATTTGGAGGTTTTGGATCACTTGAATATGTCTTGGAACCTTGGTTGATTGGATCTTGTTGGACCGTTGAATAATTTGAATTGTTAAAATTTGAATTACACTATGACATATTGGATTGATGGTCCATTTGTTGTTGAGTCCCTCCACCATTAATGTCGATTTTCTATTGTGAGATGGTTGGGTGATGCCATGGTTTGATTATTTGTTGTGTGTTTGGATGATGGTGCTAGCATTGAGTTTGTGGATAGTTGGAGATGAGGCCCCTTGGAGATGATTTTTTTGATTAACCCTCACTATCAGTGCACTAGTGTGGCTCTCGCTGTAGGCCCCTTTTAGTAGGAGAGGGTGACCCATGGCTCATTGGTCTTGTTTGATGCTTCCAAAAGTCTAGAGGTGGGTATTCGTAGGGATACTTCTAGCATAGATGTGTTTTGAAACCTAGTGGAAAATCCACAAGGGCCACCTTGGTTTGAATCTTGATGGAGATCCACAGGGATCACCTTGATTCATTGAGATTAATAATAAATCCATGCACATAATAATTTGATATTTTGTTGGAAACTTTGTTTTGAAAATTGGAAAGTATTCATGACAACTTGATATACATTGACATTGAGTGTGGTGTGTGCTGGCCTTCTTGTTTTCTTAGTTGATGGGTGGAGTGGACAATTGTTGGTTTTGGACCATTGCAATTGTTAATTGGATTGATCCCATTCTTGATAAATGTTTGTGATGGTTATGTGTCTGGATATCCATTACATTAATGGATGTATGGTATTGGATTTTTGGCATGTTTACTATGGATGATCTTGGATTTTGTAAAGGTTGTATGTTTGGATATGCTTTGCATTGATTATTTTTTAGGTTACCATGCCCTACCTAGCTACCATGAGTCCTGTCGTTGATTTGACTGGAAGATGGTGCCAAGGTTACTCACTTAGCGGTAACTAATATCTTTTTTTGTGTACAGGTATTTCAAGCTAGGAAAAACATGGAGTACATGTAGTACCTTGGAGATGGTCATAACACATGATGAAATTATATATTATTTGAAATTATAATTTCTCTTTCATAAGTATATGCATACTAACTTGACTTATGTTTGGATTTTTGTAGAAAACTGGATAACCATAAATGAAATTCTCATAACTCAAACATCCCTATGAATTTCCTCATAATTAATAATTCATTTGAAAGCTAATGTTAATACCTAGTTATTGTAAAAATATTTAAATATTTAAAAGTTCAAATCTATAGATATCATTCCAACATTCCAGGTAATCAAAAACAAAGATAGAATGAATGCCTGAGAGTAAATTTCTAATAACTACATCAAAATAGAACCTTTCTCATTAATTCCACTTTTACTCAAAACATAACATCCAAAGATAAGTCTAATAAAAATTCCAAGATAAAATAAACTACATATAAGGATTTATTAATAGATGAATATTTGTATTATATTTTTGAATAATTTCATATAGCTCTTAAAGATTGGCTCATAACTCTTGTTATACAACTTTATTTTTAGTGATTCCACTTGGATTTTCCTCCTATTGAAAATATTTCTAACATATAAAAAATTTACAACTATATCTATAACCAATACCAAGATATAATGTTAACTTTAGACCCTACTAAAATTAATACGATTCTAGTCAACATTAAAAGAATGACCTACAATGCCTCATCTACCACGAATCTATATTTGAGTCTTTAGAAAAGCTGTAGATAATTTCATGAAGAATCTAGAAATAGGTAAATTTTAATTAAATTTGAAGTATAGAGAGAGATATGAGTATTCTACCAAGCGTTATATAGATCATCTTGAATCCTCCAAAATGCAAGATTCATAGAAAGTACATTAAATCAAGAAAAATAAAAAATCCACAATAAAACTCAAAATCCATAACATTTCAACATAACACATTAGAAGTATACTAGATCTACAAAATTTTATATTAATTAAAAGCAAAACCCAACCTCAATCTAAGGAAAAACCTAGTGAAATAACACAACCATGAAAAGGGGGCCAAGATTACTCTCCCAGATGTTGTAGCTTCTATTACTTGAGTCTTCCCAAATGCTCCCTAGACCAGCAAGCTCTTCACACTCCTCCAACCTAGAAACCCTTCAACGGAAGAGCTAAAATACCAAAAATGCTTTGGGTTAAGGGGGTCGGTTGTACTTAACGACTTCTTCCCTACTCTATCTACCCCCAACCCATGTGACCTAACTACCCTCTCTCATCTACCTCCAAGACCCATGTGACTCATCTACCTTTCTTCCCTTTAATTTAAGCAATAACCAAAGATTAAAATTATAAATTGCATGAATAAATCAAATGTCATGCCATAGCAACCATAGCTATACCATGCCCATGCCATAGCCTTCATGAGAACCTACCAAAACTCATTCACCCAGTTAGTGTACACCAATGATAGTTAAAAATCATAAATCATACATGATGGTAAAAATAAGTAAACATGAGCAATAATAATTTATCATATGCTAAGAAAAATTAATTATGCTTATAAAAAATTAATATTAATATTTTTAACCATCCTCAACGATTCTGCAACCTTTACTAAAATACTGGTTGTTACAATTTGTTCTCATTACCTTGTCAATTAATCTCTTCTTCCTCTTGGTCATAGCTTAACCATACTTCCTTTCACTATGTTAGAATAAAATGATTTCATTACCTTGCCATGACTAACCTTTGGTCTCCATATTTACACCATGTAATGCTCTTCGTCCTAAAGGTAGGGAGGAGGGTGTTACATTTAATCCTTGCATGTGCTACTATTTGTGCATGGGCATATCCTCCTCTATCCTTCTCTTGGCCTTTTCTCCTTGCCTTACAAAAAACCTTCAACCTTAGGCTTTTCTTTTAGCATCACCTACAATCACCAAAGGATCAAGATTATTTTTGGTAAATTTTCCTCGATAATTAACCCTTTTGGATTTCTTAGTTAGCTTAAATGTGAAAAAAATGTTAGCATTTAAGCACAAGGTAATAACAAAGTACTCTTTCCAAGGCTATGAGGTAACTAAAATCATCAAGTTGTTCATGTTATTTTGACTATTTTTACTATTAATTACCATAATGTTCAAAAATAGGATGTTAGAAAAATTTCAAAAATTACATCCTTAGCCCCCCATGATAAATGAGCTTAACTCCAGAAGTGCACAAGTTTTTGAACAATTAAAACCAAAGGTTTGGTTTAGAAGATGGCCAAGAAATTTTGAATTTAGAGGAAATTTCAATATAAAAGCATTAAAGATAACTGAAATTGATCAAAAAATAATGCATAAATTCAAAGAAGTTATCAATGATGTTCTTGAAGATGTGAGGTTTGATTCAAAGCCATGATCACAAAAGTTATGCAAGTGGGTCCTTCCTAAAGTAGGCTCCTACCATAATGCCCTTACATAACCACTTCTATACATGTTAGTGGGCACCTTAGAAGTTAAATGTAGATCATGCCTTTGTGCAAAATAACACACAATTTCCTTCATTAGGATCTTGCACTATACTATACAAAACCATTAGGCCCATAATTACATGTAGCAATGAGGTGAATAATGGGTTGAGAAGGGATTGCAAAGATTGGGATGTAAAGTACTTAACCATGTCCGCAATAGGTTCTTATGTTAATTGTGATTAAAATGACCATTATACCTATCCATCCAAGTTTCAAACCATGTACATACCATTAACAGTGGCCTTGCATTGATGTGTTCCTTCCTGCCTACCATCATGAGTCCACAAAAACCATAGAGAATGAACATCACTCCAAAAAGAGAAGAAAGGATAAGAAGGAAAGGCCTTAGTTAAAGGGGTGTCTTCAGACATGGGTAACATGTCTTTCTAGCTCCATTACCAATGCTTGTAGTCTATTATTATGTCTAAGGGATGTGCTTTAAATTTCCATTATTTTTTTAATTTTTCTATCTTTTTTTTTCTTTTAATCTTTCTCTCTCTCTCTTTTTTCATGGGAACCACACCATGAAATGTGTCAATGATAGGAGTGATGACACATTTCATGAGAAGTCATAGACCACAAGAAAGAAGTCAAGAACAGAATCCAACAAATCCCCTTGAGGTCACACCCATTTCCATTCCCACTTGGTCTTTCCACCTTTCCTTTAGGCGCAATTATCATGAACTAATTTTAGTTGTATGTAAGAAGAACCATATTTATTTCACGATAAATACCTCTTACTTAAAGAAATTGAAGGGATGGATGATGTGGTCTCACTACATTACACAATTATTTACCTAATTGACTTGATAACATAGGATAAAAACCCAACGCATGGTGTTGACTTTTGCATCATGATTGACAATATTATTAACAAAAACATAGTATACATTCATAAAACATAAAGAAAATGGCTCAAGAAAAGAGAAAATTATAAAGGAAATAAAAATAACAAGAAATGTAAAGCATATCAAAAATTGAATTTTTTTTTAAAAAATAGAAAATGATAAAAAATTTTAAAACAAAAAAGTGAAATTGCACTTATTAGTTTTTAATTCAAGATGGGGGATCTTCCCCATAACTAAACTCATGGATGAGCATTTGTAAAATGGATTGCACATTCCCTTGGTTATGCACCATAAGTTTTCCATTTATCATCTTTAATGATTTCAAGTTTTCACTTGGTATCACATTTAACATTGATGATAATCACATTTTGATCATTTGAAGACATATCTTTAGGTAGACTAGAAGGTGTTTTCTTTTTAAGGAATTCAAGCATGTTTCCTTGTTTATTTTCTATTTTAGTTCCTGTATCTCCTTGTTCCACATCTTCTTTTGGTGTATACTCATAGTGTAAGATGTTCTTCTTTAAGTTCTTTATTTCGTTCATTTTCTTAGGATAAGAACTAATAAGTGGGTTGGATGTTTCCATGCATCTTTTAAATAGTATTTTATTCTTATTTTTGAGCCATTGGGTCTCTTTTTCTTTAGTGGCTATTGCGTAGACTTGGTTTTGCACACACACTTGTTCCTTGACTCTGTTGCAGATTGGTATAAGGATTGTGTTAATAGGTTCATATCTCTCCATAGTAATAGGTTCATATTTTATGTTTTGTGTCAAAGTAGAAATGGTTGTTGGCTCTTGCGTAGAATTAGGAGACATTGTTTTTGTGAAGAAGGGGGTTTCACCAGATTGTCTTTATTTTAATTTTGATAAGCTAGTAGGTCTACTAGTTTTATTCACATGTGTGTAAACTTTCCTAAAGAAAAGATGTTTCTAAGACTTTTGTTAAGATCTACTAACATTATCATTCACTTGTATGTTCACGGCATAAGTGGCATTCTTCTATTGAGACTGTGGAATCAATCTTTCTTGCATGACAAGTATGAGAGTATTGAGGAAGTGATGGATGATAAGAGGTGTGATATGGTGATCTCATAGGAGATGTTGTGGGTTGATGGTATTCAGGAGAGTAGTAGTAGTGATTTGAGGTAGGGAAAGTAGAACCATTTGGAGATAGAATTTGTTGAACATAGTATCCATAAGGGTCAGGTTGGCAATGAGAGTATTACTATTTTGTTAATGGCATTCCCCATGATTGTGAGTTTTGCCATTACAATTTATAGTAGTCTTGAAGTTGATAAGAAGTCCCACTGGGATAGTACTATTGGTTATAGGACTATTTGTAATTACCTTGTGGGTAAGGCAATCTCTTAGGCATTTGTTTTTCTACAAGCTTGGGATTAAAGTAAAAGCTCCAAACTCTTGTAGATGTAACATAACTGGGCAATAGTTCTTTGGATGTTCATCTTGACAAATGTTACATCCATCATCCTCTTCTTTATCTGAGTTTAAAACCTCTTCTACTATAGCTATTTTCCTTTTTTGCTAATAAGTATCCTTACCTGTTTCCTTATTCTTTCTCCTCTTCTTGTTTTAATCACTTAATCTTTTTTCTTTATCTTTTCCTCCATAATTTTCAAGTTAGTTGTAACTTTTTCATTCATCAACTCTAACATCTTATCTACCCTTGCTTTAATCTTAGTGCTAGACTTTTTTATCAGCAAGTTTTTATATGAAATCAACTCATCAAGAGCTACCTCTTTTTCTTGATCATAAATATGAACCTCTTTTTCATGAAGACTTGGATCCCAATTATATTCCTATACACTTTCTCTTTTACATAGTTGGCCTTCTTCTTTTAACACATATTCAACTAGCCTTAGTATCTAATGAACTCTCAATTTTAATAATCATCCTTGGGCATAAATCCTAAGGGTCTCCCTCATTTTGTTACGAAGCCCATCCATAATGTGGAGAAGTTGCTCTTTTTGAGAAAAACCATGGCCTAGACATCTATGTAGTAGAGAATAGTATCTGTCCAAGGCCACATCCATGGATTCATGGTTTTCTTGTTTCCACCCTAGGATTTTTTTTCTTGGATTAGATACTTTTTCATAAGTTTGGTGATGAGTGATGAGTAGACCCTACACATAATCATATGAATCACTAGGCATTCACACATGATCCAATCAAATTCCATGGACTTATAACCTTCTAAGTATATTGGTCTTTAGGAAGTGAAACTAACTATTGTAATCATTGTCTTCCCAATTATACTTGTGAAATGCAAAGGTATGGTCAAATGCAACTAAGGCATATGATTTTTGTCATTTTTATGTTCTATGTTCTTAGTAACCTAAGAATGAAAAATAGAGAAGTAAAGATATTTAATTGCTAATTTAATCTAACTAGCTAATATTTAACTAATCCTAGCATAATCATCCATTCCCACTTGCTATACACATCCTGAACACATTTAATGTTACAAGTTACCAAACGTTAAGTGTTACTGTGATTACTAAGCATTAAGTGTATGCTTAAAGTGGTCATACTTATGTGCTTAATCTATCGCTATTTAATCTAGTTTAATTTATTACTTAATTAATTATTTAATTACTTAAAGCATTAAAGGAAATTTCATAAAATACTAAATGCATAAATGAAATAATTAATCTCTTTCAAAGTGCTACAAGGTTTATTAGAAAGCTCATCTCTATTACCCCACATACTACTATGCTTAGGTAAAATAGTGTTCGAATAAAGAACGGTATACTCTTTAACTTCTACTATGGGCACTTAGAAAAATATTCTAACTTTTAAGGAAGAAAATTGCAAGAGCTCCACTACAACTATGAGACTTATTACCATAAATGTGGCTAGTGAGCATGTATTTATACAAAAAATAGACACTGCATTGACAGGGCCACGTCAACATATCAAATCTCATGTCAATGCAACCATGTTGACAAGGTCCCGTTAACAAGGCCTTATCAATGCAACCCTTGATGTGACTCATCATAACTCCATGACTGAATAAAAACTCATCCTCAAGTGAACAAAAGAAGGAAAAAGCTTCTTACAAAATTTTGGGAAGGTATGGGATTATTAACTAACTACTAACACACATAAACACAACACACATACATGAATAAACACTAAGTGCCCGAGTGTATGGAATTATAATCATTACAAAATATAGGTGTTCATGGCAAAAAAATTAAACACCAGGATAAAACTAATAAACACAACTCCATTGATGACTTGAAGATAATGAAGAAGTTCAAACGCTCCTAGGTGATGAAGGTTCTTCAAGATCCGAAGGACCTTCTCTTACTTTAGGTGCACATGGTGGTTGAGGTGGTTATGGTTGACTTGCGGTAGCTAAAAATTCTCCTCCTTACCCTTGGGATCATGCATAGTCTATGCAGCATTACCAATGTGGGCTGGCATGGGAACGTCCCAAAGATAGGGCATTGCTAGAAATAGCTCCTTCATGTTGATAAACCAAGCAACGAAAAGTTTGTGTTCAACATCGAACTCCTTGAGAGAATTCTATAATTCCTAGTATTCATTCATCCTTTTGGCTAGGTTCTTAGTAGTGGATCTCTAATCAGTGAATTGTGCCTTAAGAACCTCGAGTTCAACATTAGCAATCTCAAGCTTTTGCTTAGTCTCCTTATGGATTTTGAACTCTACCTTGTACAATAAGTACGAGCTAGCCACTTATTTCTCCAATTTTGACAATGCCCATCTAGCAATCAACATTGCTAGGCTTGCATAATGGAGATTGAAAAGCTTCATATACTCTATCATCTTGTTGATCTGTAGCTCCCTCATGCAGATTTTTACTTTGCTGTAGTCATTGAGCTAATCAAAGATAGGCTACCAGACATCACATCCTTTTTTGCGCTATTGGAGGCCCTCATTTCCTTGTACCTTTGTCATCCAAATGTGTTTTTCATTGATCTCTTTCTGTATATTGACCTAATCTTTGTAGTGATTTTTAACTCTCTCAAATTTGAGAATCTCATTTTTCTAGGTAGCTATATCTATCATAGATTTTTGGTGAAGTGCTCAGACTTCTTCCATTACAGATTTTTGTTTTTAGATGTCAATCTCCTTAATTTAGTGTTTACTCTGGCTAGCTACTCCTACTATTAATGGATGAAATCTTCCATTTGCTACTTTTGTGCATCAACATTTTGTAGATGATGATTCTCTATCATCAGAATCGCATTCCCTTCGTGAGTCTAGTCCAAGGCCTTTTGGATATTATGCATTATGGCATTGGCCAAGGACTAATCAAAGACTACCATATCCTTAGCATCCTCAACCTTTTTGAGCTTGTTCTAAAGTTTTTTGAAAGCTTCATCATGTGTCAATGTAGGATTAAGAAACATAGGATCAATAAGATAGACTCTTAATTCAACAATCTTCGTAGTCAAGCATTGGTTTTATGCTTGGAATATTTCAAGTTATCCCTTCAATATAATGCACTTTCCCTTTACTCCTAGTAGCTTTGACTAGGTTACAATGATTATATCTAGAAGATCAAAGATATCTGAAATTAGTTGTCTGATTCCCACTAGTTAGTACAACAACTCCTTGTGCTGGGCTATGCTCAATCTACCACTAACTATTCTTGTAGATGTCTGTACATCTCTGAGTGTAGAAATGTTTGGTATATACATTGTAGATGCATTCAATGCTTTAATAATTCTATTAGCAACCACCTCTGTTGTTGTCTCCTACCCATGGTGTTGCATCAACAAGATAGTTGACTCCTTGCCATCCTCCAAACGCACAAAAAAAGTAGCAACATTATCAAAGATTTCTAAGAATCATTGCTATTGCAAGAAAGATATTGTTACCTCTTGGGCATCAAGATTCGATCTCATGGGCAGCTACATTATTTGGACTAAAAAAATTGATCCACCTCCCTCCATCTGACTGATGTTCCAAGCCACTTCGTTGAGGTGATTCATCGTTGGGTGATATACAGATGGGTCACCACCACTCATGCTTGTTCATTGCACTTGCTCTTACAACAACTGCTCTCAAATCTCACACATGTGCTCAAGCACAGTGTGGGCCTTTGGTGTCATTTCATGAGTGGGTGGTGGAGGTGGTGGTTGTTGCTTCTCTTCCTTAGTCACGGTAGGGATCTTATCCTTTATCATTTCTACCCATAAGGCAACATGATCATGTCTGATTATGTCATTAGCATAGTAGACTATCCCTACCATTTTGCATAGTTTTTAGATGAGGCATGGAAAGGCCAAGGCCTTCCTTCCATTTTTTTTCCTAAATCACTTCTCTATTTCTAGATAGATCAGCTATAAAAGGTACACCGGGAATTTTCCAATTAGAGTGACACACACATAGGCAAAGAAAGTAGTCACCTTGCTAGGTTTCATTATTGAAGTAAGGTGGTAGGTTGCTATCTTGAAATATATGCCCTCCATTGAGGTAAGTGCACCATACTCCTTGTGATCCACTCCATAACATTGCTAGTTCCACTTCTTTTTTACCTCTAGATCTGCTTGTATGGAGATCTTTGCCAAATTTGTTCCAATATTAAGCAACCTAAGGGCCTATGTAATGGCCTCCACTGAGTAGGACACATGAATGTCCTTGATCTTCACACTAACTCACTCTTGCCTACTATTTTAGAAGAGATATGTCTCTCCCATGTACCATTCCCCACTGAAAGTGATGATTAGCAACATAGGAAAGTTTTGCAACTGCATCTTAACTTTTACTAAAACATGTTCTAAGAATGGCTCAAAGTTTAATTTTTAGAGAACTGAATGTTGGATGTCACGAGGCTTGATTTGATCAAGATAGGCTTAAGTCAATGTGATCTCAAGTCTTAGTGCCTCATCTCAATGGGATTTTTTAGTTACAGTCACTTCTTTAGGAATCTGTTGAACATATTCCACTTTAGGCTCCTCTTGAAGAGGTATTGTCACATGAGTTTCTACTTCTTGTTCTTGTTAATCTCTTCTAGCTCTCAGTCATTTTTCCCTTGGTTGGGATAATCCTCCTTCCTATAGACATTTTCATCTAGGTGCCATCTATAATCACAACTTGACCAAGGATTAGCACTTAATGTGTAACTTTGAAACATTTGGAATACCTTATCTCTTGGGTTGTTATACTTCGCTAAGTTGTGATCATGGCCGATTTGATTATTTTAACACTATTTTATTATTATCAAATTAAATAAGTTACCGAAGTGTGTTGGAAGGGTTCAACTTTCATTATTTAGGATTTTAATATTATTGATTCATTAAACCCATGCAAGAGTTAGAAAATTTTTGAAAAATTTGGTCATTGAAAACCTAAGGTTTGTGGCCCCCACAACATAGGGCATACCTCCAGAAGCTACAAGACTAAAGAACGAAGTAATTAGACAAACATTTTGAAAGTTATAGGCTCTGGAACATTTTGAGCTTTGAAAAATTGCAAAAACTCCCCTTAAGTTTGAAGCAAATGGCAAAAAATTGCTAAGTGGTGGATGCTACATATAGAATTTTTTCCATGCATTAACTTGACCTCATTGATAGGGCCTAGCCAATGCAGTCAACTATGTTGACTAGGTCTAGTCAACATAACTATCAATAATAGTTTAACCAAGTCAAAATTCAAAAAATACGAGTTTTTGAGTGAAATTAGAATCAAATGGAAGCCCAAGAAGCCAAGAACACAATGAGATGCATAAAGAGGGCTTGATATTTCACAAAAGATGGAGACTGATTGGAGAAATGCCTTAAGGAGCACACAGTTAGATGCAACTAATGGGGAATGCAAAAGATTTGATTACCAAAATGCCCTAAGGATAAGAGACTTAACTAACCCAACCAAGAGACATGCAAGCGGGTCCTCCTCATAGCAGGGTTATGCCCTTTTTGCCCTTGCATAACCTCAACTAAGGAGTTTGTGGACCCCATAGTTGATTAATGGTTATGAAAAGTTAAGGATAGAATTATGAAGAACCCATTTAAGAATTTTAACATATTAAACTAGGATATTGAGCAAAACATGAAAACTGGTAGTGAGGTGACTTATGGAAAGCATTAATGGATGAGAAAGAAAGTGGAACTAAATTCCTTATCGTGGTCACATGCCCTTGTAGGTTTTATGGTTAAATGACCTAATAAAGTTCACCCTTATTCTAGATCAAAACCAACCACTTTTAGTGACTTTGCATCACTACTCTAAGACTAGACCATCTTCTCTAAACATAAGAATGCTCCCACAGATCAAGCATCATTCCTTATTATAGAAGAAAAGAGAAGTAAGAAGTGAGAAGGTGCCTTAGTTAGAGGGGACCTTTAGGCATGGGTAACATGTCTTTCTAGTCCCATAACTAGTGCTTGTAGCTCGTTACTTTGTCTAGGGGTGTGCTTTAAGTTCCCATTATTTTTTTTGAATTTTATATTTTTATGGATTTTTAGATGGGAACCACACCATGTAAAGACTTATTCAACTTCCTATTATTGGTCAACATGGAATGGTAAGAAACCCATCAAAACACTCATGCACCCAAGTAAGTAGAGAGGCAGAAAGTGTACTGAATTCCCTTGAAGTCACATGTTATTCAAACCTTTGAATCTTTCCCAAGTTTGAAAACTACTAAGGTCACAAGTTTGTTAAAGTTTCATTAATGGAAAAGGGACCTCATATTTTCAAAATAAGGAAAACCATAGAATTTGTAGATGGGTGAATTACATGAACTCATTGCCTATTCCATAAAAAAGAAACTTTCTCTTAGTCATTAGTCATCAAAATTCAAAAATAGAAACCAGACATTAGTAATTAAAAACATTAGGTACAAACCACCATTGACAAACAGCTACAACATCACTGTGTCCTATTGGCAACAAAGAAATTTTATTAGAAAATAAGAAAAATTCACATCAAAATAAAGGAAAATATAAAGGAAATTATAAAATATTCAATAAAAATAAAACATACTAACAATGTTATAAAAAAAATTGGAAAAATAACAAAATGTAAAACAAAAAGGTATAAAAACAAAGAAAGTGTAAAAGAAAAAGGTGTACAACAAAAAATTAGAAAAACTGAAGAGCCATTGTAATGATTAGCATGGATGGCCATCTCCCCCACGACTAAGTTGAAATAAGGAGATTCAAAAAAGTAAGCGAGGTTGTCCATCCAAGGAGGCATTGATTTCACTGGCTTGCTTAGGCTCATGGAAAGGTCTAGCTTATTGCATTTTCACCAATTGTTTTTTGTTTGGACTCTCATGTTTGTAGATCAACATGGTCCTAGAAGGAAAGGTTTCATAAATGATGTAAGGTCCTTCCCACAATGTTTGGAACTTAGTTTGTTGAGGTACATGTATGGGGTTCCATTAGAGGACCTTATCTCTAGGTTGAAATTTTACCTTCCATATTCTAAGGTCATGGCATTTTTGTTTAATGGCTTATGCACTCCATTCAAGGACAGGGCTACTAATCAATTTCTATTAGCATGTTGAGGTTAATCAATCTTTCTTTCTCTGCTAGGCTAAGGTCAAGGTCTAGATCATAGGCTATTGAAAGTGTATAGAGCTCAAATTGAATTGAAAGAGTTGGTAATTTTTCATACACCAGCTCATAGGGAGAGTAGCCTATAGGGAGTTTCCATGTGGAGCAATAGGCCCAAAGGGCATCATTTAGCTTCATACTTTAGTTTCTCCTATTTATGCTAATTGTTCAAGTCAAGATCTTAGTGATCTACCTATTGGTAACCTCTGTTTGACCATTGGCTTGGGGGTGGTAGGGTGTTGTTAGTTTATGTTCAACCCTAAGTGTTGCATGAGCTCATGAAAAGTAGCACCTATAAAATGAGTACCATTGTCAGAAATTAGTGTAAGTGGCACTCCAAACCTATTTACAACATTCTATTATATAAATCATGTAGCAATGGAAGATGTATTGTTGATGATGGCTACTGCTTCTACCCATTTTATATAATAATTAATAGTGACTATTATGTATGTCTTTCCATTTGACATGGGAATGATGGGACCCATGAAGTCTATGCCCCAGATGTGGAAGGGTTCTAGTGGTTGGATCCACTATTGAGGCCCCTCCATTCAAGTGATAATCCCACCATCTCATTGATAGCATTCACAAGAGTATACGAGTTGGTGAGCATCCCTACAAATTGTTAGCTAGTAATACCCAACCATCAGGATCTTAATGGCCATGTGTCTTCCTACATAGTGGATCCCAAAAGAACCCTCATGAGAGTCTTAGAGGATGTGTAGTTGAATAGCATCAGGAACACACCAACAAACTAGGCCATTAGCACACACCTTGTAAAGGTATCCATTAATCTTTATGAAGCGTTTGGCCTTATGAAGAAACTATTGTTTCTTTTGGAAGTCTAGGCCTTATGACATCTCTAGAGTGAGAATATAAGTGAGAATTTCATTGTACCATTTTGGTCTAGTGGGTACTTGTTCATTTATTGCATAGACAAAGAGGAGTTCATTAGAAAATTGATCAGAAAGCAGGCTTTCCTCCTCTTTGTTGTCCCATCGTAATCGAGATAAGTGGTTAGCAACTACATTTTTAGTGTCCTTTCAATCTACCATCATAAGATTGAACTCCTGTAAGATCACCAACCACCATATGACATGGGAACTCATCGTCAACTTGTTTATGAGGAAGTAAATGGCACTATGGTCCATGTACACAAACACCTTATACCCAAGAACATAGTGCCTAAATTTCTTCAAGGCATACACCACTGCCATTAACTCTTTTTCTGTTATGGGGTAGTTGATCTATGCACCCACAATGCTTTGGCTTACGTAGTGGATATAGTAAGACATTCTTGATCATCCAACTATGTAAACACAGCTCCCAAGGCATAGTTCGATGAATCTATGATGATGTGAAATGCTCTGGACTAGTATAGTGCTTATAGAATTGGATTTACTACAAGCTTCTCCTTAAGTTTCTAGAATGTCTTTTTGCATTCATTGGTCCATATGAATGAAGCATCTTTCTTTGTGAGCTTAACCAATAGTTTAGTAATCTTAGAGAAATTCTCTATGAATTGCTAGTAGTAGCTAGTATGTCCAAGGAATGACTTAACATCTTTAATAGGTTCTAGTTGGTAGGTTATTCCTTGGATGATCGCAATATTTTCAGGGTCCACCTTACTCCCTACTTAAGAAATTCCATGCCCAAGCACAATGTCTTCTTGGATCATCAAATGGCTTTTTTACCAATTGAGCTAAAGATTAGTCTCCACACACCTTTTAAGCAGTTGCTCAAGGCAGTCCAGGGCTTGCTCAAATGTAGCACCATAGGTGGAGAATTCATCCATAAAGACTTCCACCCTGCTACTAAACTATTGTTGAAAAATACTCAGGACCAAGTGTTGGAAAGTTGCAGGGGCATCATATAGACCAAAAGGCATCTTACAATATGCAACAGTCCCCTAGTGACTTGTGAATGTTATTTTAGCTTAATTCTTAGGTGCAATCTAAATTTGGTTATAGCCATTATAACCATCCAAAAAGCTATAATAGCAATGCCTAGAAATAGTTTCCAACACCTGGTTCACAAATGGAAATGGAAAATAATCTTTGAATGTCGCCATGTTCAATAGCCTAAAATCAATATAGACCCATCATATGTCATCTTTCTTTGGCACAACTACAAGTGGGCTAACCTGCTCGCTATCTATAATTAGATAAATGAACCCCACCTTGAGGAGTTGTTGAATTTCCTCTTTGATGATCTACTTCAATTTTGGATTCAATGACTGCTATAGTTGCCTCTTTGGCTTCATGGCGAATTTGATATAGTTGCAATGCTAGCATATCCAAGGATCAATCCTTGTGAGTTTAGGATATGACCAAGTAAATCCTATTAGCCATTTATTGACCACCTTCAACAACATCCTTTTTTGCTTAGGAGCAAAGTTGGCATTGATTATTACCAGCTTGCCATTTTGCAAAAATGCATATTCCATGCCGATAGGTAGAGTTTTCAACTTTAAGGGCTTCTATTTAAAATTTTTAGGGATTTCCAACTCTCCCCAATTGGTATCATCATGTTCATTATCGAAGAGTTAGTGATGAACTTGCTCTAGTTCATCCATGCCTTTAACATAAGCATAAGTTAGGCTCTCAGTAGATTCCATGCAAAGTGTGCTACTTTCAGAATTAGCTATCAGGCATTGGATGCTCTTCTATTTTATTACTACTACATACAAGTACTTTTGGATTTCATATTCATCTACACACTATCTACATGCTTTGATTGATGTGCTTTTGATAGACCAGAGTTTCTACACACAGTTGCACTTGGTATCACTATATGTAATGCATGGAACTCTCTTCTTCTTGATATTTTCAAATGCATTTTCCTTGAAAATATCTAGGGAAAGACCTTTGATGACCATTCACATTTCAATAGTGCTCACCAAGACCTTTCCATAATGATTGGAAAGTCCCCATTACAATTGTCAACTTTGATCACTAGAAAATTAGGAGGATATGACCACCCATAGATAGTCGTCACAATGTCCTCCACTAATCCCAAGGAAATAGTGATGGACTAATCTACCAATTCTAAATGGATGTTGCTCTTCTTGAGATGAGGCAGGTTCTAAACTTGCTACATTTCATAGAAAATCATGTTGATGCCAAAACCTAAATCAAGAAGACCCTTACATGGCTCATTTCTAATGATTTGCAAGTAGATGAGAGGACTACCATGATCAACCCTTTTCTTGGGAAGGTTGCCAACCTTGATCCAATCAGATATAGTGTGGGATAACATGATTATGAAGATCTTAGGAGGCATTTGGTTTGAAGGTCCCTTGAAAGAAAAGGATGTAGAGGGTGAAGGAGACGCAGGGTGATTGACTGCATGAGTCAGTGAGGGCTTTGTAAGGCTATTAGTTTGGAAAAATTATTTTTTACAAGATCTAGTGTTTGAACCACTTGGTTGAGGAACTGGTTGTAAGTTAATAGCCTTGGTAGCATTATGTTGTTGTGGCTATGTAGGAATTTCCTCCTACATCGATAGAGTAAGCAGTAATTGGGTTGAGAGTGGAGGGACATGTGCTGAAGGATGAGGAGGGTGATAAGGATATGGGGATTCCTATCTAAGAGTTGGAGAATGAGTTCTATAGTACTCCAAAGGGTAATAGTGATGTTGAAAGAAAGTGTGATTGGAAGAGTCATGCAAAGACATGGGTTGCTAAACATAGTACCCATATGGATCAGGTTGCCTATAAGGGTATTGCTACCTTGATGGTGGCATCCCTTACAATTGTGGATGTTGCCACTAATGGTACTGCTCATATGGTTGTGGTGAAGTTTCACTTGGATAACAAACTTATTATTGCTAGTGGAACTGTCTTGGGTTGCCTTGAGGATAAGGCAAACTTCTAAATGCTTTCCTTCATGCCAGTTTAGGATTCAAAGCATACACCTCAAATACCTATAAGTGTGACATAATAGGGCAACATCCCTTGGGATGTTCATATTGGTAGATGTCACACCCACCATCATCATCTAATTTTGACTCCACAACCTCTTCTACTATAGCAACTTTGCCCTTACCCTTTGGTAGGCATGTTTAGTTTCCTTTCTTCTCCTACAATCATGATCACTACCTTGCTCTTTGGATATTTTTGTAATTTTTAGAGTATTTTGAAATTTTTCATCCAAAGATTGCCACATTAGCCAAAATTTTGGATAGATTTTTGAATTGGAAAGGTTTTTCATTGCACTACTTCATTAAGTGGATCCTCCCCCTCATAGTCACAAAATCAGATCTCCCTTTTTCTGATGGAAAGATCCCAGTTATACTTCTCAACACTTTCCCATTATCTTAACTCACCTTCTTCTTTTGTAATTTGTTCAATCAACCCTTGAATCTGATGGACTCTTAGTTCTAATAAACTCCCTTAAACATAAACCTCAAGAGTTCTCCTTGTTTCTAATCGGAGCCCATCTATGATATGAAGAAGCTGCTCCCACTAAGAATAACCATGGCCAAGACATTTGTGTAAAAGGGAATAACACTTGTACATGGCTACATCCAAGGGTTCATGTGTTCATTGTCACCAACCTTGGATTTACTTTCTCAAATTGGACACTCTGGAGTACATCTAATATTTTTCATTGAACAACTTAAGCATTGTACTCCATCTATGAAGTAATTCTAGCTCTAAGGAGTGGTACCAACTTTCAACTTCTTTTATGAGTATCCTAGGAAATAGCTTAAGTTTTTGCCAATCATTCTCTATGTTCTGTAAGGTACAGGCATCATGAAAGGCTTGAAGATGGGTCTATGGATTTGAGTAATATCCCTCCTCAAATCTAGGAATATTGTTCATATTCAACCTCTTGATTCTATTATCTTTCACATGCTTGGTTGGAATTTTGACTGCCCATGTAATGTTCAACATGCTTTGAGTTGCTAGCAAAGGTTCATCATCATCATGATTTTAATGATGCCTATTATGTCCTCTGCTACCCCTTTGTTCATGGTAGGCTCTATGATCATTTTTGTTTTTCCATCCACCTTCATCATAGTTTCATCCTCTATAGTGTCAATCAAATTCAGAGGAGGAAGAAGAAGTTGTAGATGAAGAGGGTGAAGAGGGAGGAGGATTTCCATATCCATAGTGTCTAACACCTCCTCTCCACTTGTGACAACCACAATCATCATGTTTATCATCTTCGCGATGCTTACCAAATCCCTTACCTTAACTCCCACCTTTTCCTGAACTAGGATTGTTGATAGTGGACTATAAGTATGGGTTCAAGCCTCCTTCACCATTGTTAAGGGATGGAGAATCTTCATGTTAAGAACCCATAGAGGGAGGATTCTCCTTATCATTTTGGTTTAGTAAGAACAAGAGGTTAGTTTATTGTTTCCCCTTTGTAGCTTCATGACACTTCTCTTGGTGCCAATCTCTTTTGTGTTATGTTTCAATGGGATGGTAGTCCCGATAGTCATGGTCCTACACAACATATTCATTGTGAAGATTCTAGATGCCCAACATTTTAAGAGTTTGGAGCAACATCCCAGGAACAAATTGGTTAGGAGGAAACAAAATTTTGCCCTTAATATCTCTCCACCACAGTTGTTCATCCTGATGCAAGATAAAGGTGAAATCAAGTACAAACTCATCTTGATGAGTGTACACCACTTTGAATTCTTAGGCCACTAGTGGTTTTGATTCATCATGCCTGTGAGAAGAGGACATTTTGGATTAAAAGAAAAATTCAGAGTGCATTAATTATAGTTATTATGATTATTTTTTGAATGATTGTGAATTTAAGGTTTGTTCCAGTGATCTCAAATAATATTCACTAAGTCTTAGATAGCACATGTATCAAACTACAAGTCCCTAACAATGATGTCAATCATGAGCAATGAGATGACCATATGCCCAAACATACGAATCACTAAGTGATTACACCTGATCTAGTAAAATTTCATGGACTTATAGCCTGCTAAGTACAGTGGTCTATAGGAAGTGAAACTAATAGTTGCAATCATTGTCTTTCCAATTACACTTGTAAAACACAAAGGTATGGTTAAGTGCAATTGAGGCATATGATTTTTGTCATTTTTATGTTTTATGTTTTATGTTCTAAGTCACTGAAGAATAAAGAATAAAGAATTAAAGATATTTAATTGCTAGTTTAATTTAATTAGCTAATATTTAACTAATCCTAGCATAAGCATCCCACTTGTTGTACACATCTTGAACACATTTAATGCTACTGGGTTATCAAACGTTAAGCGTTATTGGAATTACCAAGTGCCAAGCATATGCTCAAAGTGGTTGTACTTATGTGCTTAATTTATCACTATCTAATCTAGCTTAATTTAGCTTAATTTATTACTTAATTAATTATTTAATTACTTAAAGCATTAAAGGAAATTTCATAAAATACTAAATGCATAAATGAAATAATTAATCTATTTCAAAGTGTTGCAAGGTTTATGAGAAAGATCATCTTTATTGCCACACACACTACCATTCTCAGGTACAATAGTGCTCGAATAAAGATCTATACACTCTTTAACCCCTACTATGGGCACTTAGAAAAGTATTCTAACTTTTAAATAAGAAAACTACAAGAGCTCCACTGCAACTATGAGACTTATTATCATAAATGCCACTAGTAAGCACATATTTATAAGTAGAAATAGACACTATGTCGATGGGGCCATGTCAATGCATCAAATCCCATGTCGATGTGACTCTGTTGATGGGGTTGCATCGATGAGGCCTCATCAATGCAACCCTTGACATGACTCATCATTTGGTCTTTTTTGTTGAAGAGCTCACACATTATGGACCATCGATGGATTGAATCTAGTTCCAATGATTTATACCAACTTTTAGCTTCTTCTATTTGTGTCCTAAGAAAGAGCTTAACCTTTTCTAACTTACTTTTAATGTTTTGTAAGGTGTAGGCATCATAGAAAGCTTGTAAATGATGTAGGGGGATTAGAATTATAGCCTCCCTTAAATTTAGGAATGTTATTCACATCAAGCCATTTGATGAAACTTTCCCTTTGATGCCTATGAGGTATTTGAATTGCCTCCCTAATTTGTACCATGCCCCTAGTAGCCAACAAGGGTTCATCTTCATCAAACATGTTATGATGATAATCTCTATTTTTATTTGTCTAATAGTGATGATCTCGTCTATGCTCACTTTGATGTCTTTCATCTTGCCTTTGCATTCTATTTCTATCTACATCTTGACCCTTTGGTGTATCTCTATCTCTATACCTACATTCATCTTCATCATTTTCACCATCCAAGAGAGAATAGTCGAGAAAATTTTTCTCATCTTGATCCCATTTTCACCATCCAATAATCCAATCAAATTCTATGGACCTATAGTTATCTCATACACTAGTTTCTCTAGGAAGTAAAATGTTATTAAGAACATTCATTGTCTTCCTAGCTATACTTGTGAGGTTCAAGTATATGATTTAAGTGTAATTGAGGTATATGAATTTTTGTCATTTTATATTTTATGGATGTAATTACCTACAACAAGAATAAGGGTAGAGTAGATTCAAAACTAATGTCCATTGCCTAGCTAGCCTAACACGAGTAACCATTCCACTTTCCTAAACACATTTAGCACTATTGGGCTACCAAATGTTAAAAGTTGCTAGGTTACCAACTACTATATGAATGCTTGAAGTGGTCATGCTCATGTTCATTAATCAACTAGAAATAAATTGGTTAATTCAAATACATTAAAGTAAAGAGAAATAAAGCAAAGTGCAATAAAGAAAATATTAAGCTATTCTCAGTGTTGCAAGGATTATCAAAAGAGTTCGTTTTATTCCTGTCACACTGTTACACTCAAGTACATCAGTGCTCGAACAAAGAATTGTACACACTTTAGACTCCTTCTACAAGCACTCAAAAAATATTCTAACTCTAAGAAAAAGAAACAACAAGAGCTTCACTACTCTACCTAAAAACTAAACTAAAAACTACTACTAAAACTAGAGACTAGGCCCAGTATTTATAGATTGGGGAATATACCCCAATGTCAGATATGCAATGTTGGACCAAGGGCCCGATGTCATGTACGTAATGTCATGGCTCTGATGTCACATACCGAATGTCAGAGCAGATGGCAAATGGTAGTTCATCATACCCCCACGACTAAATGAAAACTTGTCCTTGAGTGAAAAAGAGGAGGAACAAGTTCTTTACAATACATATTAGGTAGGTATAGGATTATTGATTGACATTACAAATTGACTCAAATAAAATAGACATGCCCAAGTATACAGAATTGCAATCTTTACAAAATGGGGTGTTCATGAAAAGAGAAGTGAACACCTTGGATATCACTGACATCCAACACCTCTTGGATGAAAAGAGAAGTACTACTTCAAACTAAAGAGTCCATGGGCTCCATGGATGATTAATGGTTATAGAAGGTTAACTACAAAAACTTGAAAGAAACTAACTAAGAATTTTGACACATCAAACCAAGACATTGAATCAAGAACATAAAACCTATAGTGAGGTGAGACATGGAAAGCATAGATGGATGAGAGAGAGTGGAATGGAGTTCCTAATTATGATCACATGAAGGAAAAGTTTCATAAACGATATAAGGTCCTTCCCACAATGTTTAAAACTTAGTTCATTAAGGTATGTGTGTGGGGTTTCAGTAAAAAACCTTGTCTCCCAATTGAAATTTGACTTTTCTAATTTCCAAGTCATGACACTTTTTGTTATAGGCCTTGTGCAACTCGTTAGATGATAGGGCCACTAAACGATTTTCATCTAGTAGGTTGAGATTCATCATTTGTTCTTTTTGGGCTAGACTCAAGTCAAGGTTAAGGTCACAAGCTGTTGAAAGTGTACAAAGTTCAAATTGAATAGGAAATTTTGGTAGTTTACCATACACAAGCTCATAGGAAGTAGCCTATAGGAAGTTTCCAAGTTGAGCATAGGCCCAAAGGGAATTGTTGAGTTTTGTGCTCTAGTCCTTCCTATACTTGCTAACATTTCTTGTTAGTATTCTTGTGATTTCCGTATTGGTAACCTTAGCTTAACCATTAGCTTGGGGATGGTAAGGTGTTCCGAGTTTATGTTCAACTCCTAAGCATTGCATTAGATTTTGAAATGTAGTGCCTGTAAAATGAGTTCTATTATCAAAAATTAATGCACATGGCACACCAAACCTGTTTACAACATTTTGTTATACAAACTGAGTAGTAGTAGAGGATGTATATTTGATGAAAATTGTTGCTTCTTCCCATTTTGTACAATAGTTAACAATGACTATGATGTATGCCTTTCCATTTGATATGGATGTGATGGGACCCATGAAGTGAATGCCCCAAATGTCGAATGGTTCTAATGGTTGATTCCATTATTGAGGTCCCTCCATTCGAGTAGTTATTCCACCATCTCGTTGGCATCATTCACAAGAGTGGATGAAATCGTGAGCATCCTTGAAGAGTGTTGGCTAGTAGTACCCTACTATCAAGATTATAATGGCCATGCATCTCTCAACATTGTGTCCTCTATAAGGACCTTCATGAGCATCTTGGAGAATGTGTAGTTGATCAGCATCAGGGACACACTAGCAAATCAAACCATCGGTGTACACCTTGTAGAGGTATTCATTGATCTCCATGAAGTGCTTTACCTAATGAAGAAATTGCTATTTCTTCTAGTGGTCCATTTTGGCTCATTAGGCATTTGTTCAATTATAGCCCCAGCAAAGAGGAGCTCATTAAGAAACATGTCATAGAGTGGGCTTTCTTCGTCTTCATCATCCCATTGCAACTAAGACAAGTGATCAACGATCACATTCTTAGTGCCCTTTTAATCTACCATTATAAGATTGAATTCTTGTAAGATCACTAGCCATAGTATGACACGAGGGCTCACCATTGACTATGATCTATGTGCAAAAACACCTTGTATCCAAGCATGTAATGCCTAAAATTCTCTAGAGCAAACACCACTGGCATCTATTATTTTTGTATAATGGTGTAGTTCAGTTATGCACCCATAATGGTTCAGCTGGTGCAGTGGATGTAGTATGATCATTTCTTGTCATCTAACTGTGTCAGCACTACTCCTAAGACATAATTTGATGCATCCATCATAATATGAAATGGTCTAGACTAGTCAGGTGCTTGTAGAATTGGAGTTTCTATAAGCTTTTCTTTCAATTGCTAGAATGCTTTCTCACATTCTGTAGTCTAGACAAAGGGAGCATCTTTCTTTGTTAGCTTGATCAATGGTTTTGTGATCTTAGAGAAATTCTCTATGAATCACTAGTAGTACCTAGTATGTCCAAGGAATGGCTGAAAATCTTTAACTATTTCTAGCTAGTAGGTTATTCCTTGGATGACCCTTATTTTTTCAGGGTCCACCTAAATTCCTACTTGCGAGATTCTATGCCCTAATATAATGCCCTCCTAGACCATTAAGTGAATTTTTTGCCAATTGAGCTGCAAGTTAGTTTCAACACACCATTTCAGCACTTGCTCAAGGTAGTCCAAGGCTTGCTCAAATGTAGGTCCATAAGTGGAGAAGTCATCCATGAAGACTTCCACACCACTACCGATCTGCTATTGAAAAATGCTTAGAATTAGGCATTGGAATGTGATAGGAGCATTGCATAGACCAAACAACATCTTGTGATATGAAAAAGTCCCCCAAGGACTCGTGAATGTTATCTTTGCTTGGTCGTCTAGTGCAATTTGAATTTGGTTATAGCCACTATAACCATCTAGAAAACTATAGTAGTAATGCCTAGATATTGTGTCGAGCACTTGGTCAACAAATGGCAATGGAAAGTGATCCTTAAATGTTTCCATATATAGTAGCCTAAAATCAGTGCAGACCTACCACTTGCCATCTTTCTTTGGCACAATTATGAGTGGGTTAACCCACTCATCATCCATAATAGGATAAATGAACCTTGCCTTGAGGAGTTGCTTGATTTCCTTCTTGACGATTTGCTTCAATTTGGGATTCAATTGCCTTTGTGGTTGTCATTCTAGCTTCATGGCCAGGTTAGTGTAGATGCAATGCTAGCATATCCTAGGATCAATCCTTGTGAGTTCAGGATATGACCAAGCAAATGTTGCTAACCATATTTTAGCTACTTTCAACAACATCGTTTTCTATTCTAGAGTAAGTTTTTCATTGATTATAATGGGCTTTCCATTCTTCAAAAATGCGTATTTCATTTCATCCAATAATGTTTTCAGCTCAAGGGGCTCTTTTTTGAATTTATCAAGAATTTCCAGCTCTTCCCAGTGACTATCATCATTTGTATCTTCAAAGAGTTCGTAATGAACTTGCTTAAGTTCATCCATGCCTATGACATACACACATGTTAGGCTCTTAGTTGGTTCCATGCAAAGTGTGTTGCTTTTTGAATGAGTGGTCAACCACTAGGTGCCCTCCTATTTTGTGGTTGCTACATATAGACACCTTTGAATTTCTGCTTCTGGTGCATAATGCTTGCATGCAGAGATAGATGCTTGCTTGATGGTTCAAAGTTTCTGCACATAATTGCACCTACTATCACCGTACGTAATGTGTGGAACTCTCTTCTTCTTAATCTTTCCAAATGCATTTTCTTTAGATATCTCTAAGGAAAGATCTTTGATGTCCATTCTTGCATTAATAGTGCTTAGCCATGTCCTTCCCATAATGATTGGGAAGTATTCTTTGCAGTTCTTGACTTTGATTACCAGGAAATTAGTAGGGTAAGATCACCCACAAACAATGGTCACAATGTCTTCTACCAGTCCTAATGGAACAATGATAGACTGGTCTACCAATCCGAATCTTATGTTGCTCTTCTTGAGAGGAGGCATGTTCTGTTAACACCAAAACCTAAATCAAGAAGAGCCTTGCACGGTTCATTTTCAACAATTTTCACTCTCTCTTTTTCTTAGCTCGTCCTCCTTTTTAGCTACCTACTCTATTAATCTTTGTACCTGATGGGCACTTAGTTCTGATAGCCGCCCTTGGGCATAGACACCAAGGGTTTTCCTTATTTCATGACGAAGCCTATCTACAATGTGGTGAAGTTGAACCAATTGAGAATAACCATGGCCAAGGCATTTGTGCATCAAGGCATAATATTGACAAATGGCAACATCTAAGGGTTTGTGTATTCCTTGTTTCCACCCTTGAATTTTCTTTCTTAAGTTGGACACTCTAGAGTATGTTTGATACTTATCATTGAACATCTCAAGCATGGTACTCCATCATTTGATAGATTTCAACTCTAAGGACTGGTACTAATTCTCTACCTCTTTGATGAGTTTCCTTGGGAACAACTTCAATTTCTGCCACTCGTTTTCTATGTTTTACAAGGCACATGCATCTTGGAAAGCTTGAAGATGATTCCTCGGATTAGAGTTATATCCTTCTTCAAATCGAGAAATATTATTCATATCTAACCATGTGAACTAACTATCTTTCACATGCCTTGATAGGATTCTGACTGCCTCTATGATGTTAAGCATACTTTGGGTAGCAAATAGAGGTTCATCGAGGCCTTGATCATGGTGCCTACAACGCCCTCTACTACCCCTTTGTTCATGGTGATGTGCCTCTTTTGAATGTCTACACCCTTGTTCTTGCCTATCTCAATGATCCCTTTGGTTATATTGGTCCCATCAGTCATTTTGTTCATTTCGATCACCTCCATCACAGTCTTACCTTCTATAGTCATGATCAGTGCTAGAAGAAGATGATGATGACAAAGGGAAAGAGCAAGGAGAATTAGCACCATCACAGTGCCTACTATTGCCTCTTTAGTGATCATGACCATGATCATGATCATGCTTCTTGTTGATATCCTTGTCTTGATTTGCCCCTTTGGATCCTTCATTGTCATTGGATCCCTTGTTACCAGAATTAGGATTTTAAACTATGGAGTGCAGATTATGATTTTGACCTCCATCACTAAAGTCAAAGAGAGGAGTTTCATTGAATGAAAAACCTCTAGAGAAGGGTTCCCCACTAGCTTATTGGTACAACATGAATGGAGAATTGTTAAGCCCTTTTCCCTTCAAAAATTTATAGTGCTACTCAAGCTGCTGATCCCATAGGTGTTGTGCTTCGATGGGATGGTGATCCTTGGTGTCAGCATCTTCCACAATATACTCCCCATGGTGGTCTTGAAGACTACATCGTGCAAGCATTTGATAAAGCATTGCAAAAGCAGCACGATCAAGTGGCAACACAATGTTGTCCTTCATGTCATGCCACTGCAGTTGTTCATCCTAGTATAGGATAAAGGTGAAGTTTGGTACACACTCATCAAGATGAATATATATAATTCGATATCGTTGAGGCTTTGTCCACTTAACTCTA
Source organism: Gnetum montanum (assembly GCA_015680685.1). Lineage (NCBI taxonomy): Eukaryota > Viridiplantae > Streptophyta > Gnetopsida > Gnetales > Gnetaceae > Gnetum > Gnetum montanum. Next base: position 424,914 of record MNCI01028755.1, on the reverse strand, counting down.
TTAACCTTGGGTGAAGAAGTGCTCCTATGAGAAGAAGACATTTTTAGTTAGCGAATAAAAAATCACAATGTGCTCTAAGAATTTGTTGTAGTAATTTTGAAATAAGATATGACTCTTAGGTTCATTCCAATGATTTAAATACTTTTCACTAGGTCCTAGATAGTGCACAAAACAACAAAAAGGTCCCCAGTAATGGCACCAATGATGAGCGATGAGGTACCTCTATGCCCAACCATAGGAATCACTAAGCCATTACATACAATTTGGTCAAATTCTATGGACCTATAGTTATCTCGTACACTAGTTTCTCTAGGAAGTGAAATGACATTGAGAATGTTCGTTATCTTCCCAACTACACTTATGAGGTTTAAGGGTATGGTTTAAGTGTAATTAAGGTGTATGAATTTTTGTCATTTTATATTTTATGGATGTAATCACCTACAATAAGAATAAGGATAGAGTAGATTGAAAACTAATTTCTATTGCCTAGCTAGCCTAACACAAGTAACTGCACCACTTTTTTGAACACATCTTGAACACATATAGCACTGCTAGGCTACCAAATGTTAAAAGTTGCTAGGTTACCAACTACTATATGAATGCTTGAAGTGGTTGTGCTCATGTTCATTAATTAACTAGAAATAAATTTCTTAATTCAAATACATTAAAGTAAAGAGCAATAAAGCAAAGTGCAATAAAGAAAATATTAAGCTATTTTCAGTGCTGCAAGGATTGTCAAAAGAGTTCGTTTAATTCCTATCACACTACTGCACTTAGGTACATTAGTGCTCCAACAAAGAACCGTGCACACTTTAGATTCCTTCTATAAGCACTCAGAAAATATTATAGCTCTAAGAAAAAGAAACGACAAGAGCTTCGCTACTCTACTTAAAAACTAAACTGAAAACTACTACTAAAACTGAAGCCTAGGCCCAGTATTTATAGATTGGAGAATATACCTCGACGTCGAATATGCGACATCAGACCAAGGCCCCGATGTCATGTATGTGATGTCACAACTCTAACATCATGTACTTGACATCAGAGCAAACAACAAACAATGGATCATCACCACTCAAATAAGACGTCATACAATTGACTTAAATCCATGTTGCAGGCACTTGCTAAAACTATAGAAAAAAACTACACACTATTAACTAAATGGTGCCAAATAGGTGGTGGGTGTTTGCATATTTATAGGCAAATACAGACATTGCGTCTACCTACACTACTAATTAAATGGTGTCAAATACGTGGTGGGTGTGCACATATTTATAGGCAAATACGGGAATTACGTTAATAAGGATCTGTTAATACATTTAGCTGCATCGATAGAGATGCATTAACACATGCATGTTAATGCATCAATGCATTTTCATCCACACATATGCATCAAGTTGCCTAACATATCATGTTTGTCATAGTGTCATAAACAACATACTAACATACTATGTGATAACTTCATAATAACTTTTGTAATAGTGTCATGAATAATAACTTTGATAACTTTTAATGGTAATTTCATGAACATACTATGTGATATAACTTGCTTACTATGTGATAATGTCATGAACAATAACTTTCATAATTTTTAATGGTAATTTCATGAACATACATAACTTCAATGATGATAATTGATGAGTGGCAAGGTACCCTTATGCCCAACTATATGAATCACAAATGTTTAGGTGTGATGGGATGCGATATTGCATGGGCCGCGATATCGCATCCCACGCGATATCGTGGTCCGCCGCCAAGTCTATAAATAAGAGGTGGCTCTCCCTCTGTTTCTCATCTAGATCTAAACCCTTAGCAAAACTTTGGCAGTTTTACCTCTCTAGAGATAGAATATTTTCCATGTGCCCGCAGTAGGAGCTCCAAAGTGAACGGACCTTTATTCGAGCAAATATTGTACATGAACACATGTTTGTGTACGGAAATAAAGACGAACTTCTTGGATAAACCTTGCAGTGCATGGAATAGGCTAAATAGGATTTTATTTATTGTTATTCATTATTTATCATTTAATCGCTTTATTAGTCATTAAATCTCTTTCAACCCTTCTCTCCTAGTTAAGTGCCTCAGTACAACCACTTCAAGCACATGTGTTACGCTTGGTGATCCCAGCAACGATTAGCGTTTGGTAACCAAGGTTGCATTGGTCTAGGGTGTGAATAGTAAGTGGGAACGGATGCTAATGCTAGGTTAATTAAGACTTAATTAGTTAGTTAAAGTTAGTAATTAGTCTCTTCACCCTTCACCTTATCAGCATAGGAGATAAAACTGAAAAGACATAAAAATCATATACCTCAGACTTACTTAACCATACACCGTGAAAACTACAAGTAAGTCTGGGAAGACAACAAATAATTAACCTTAAGTGTTCCATGAGGAATGTAGGCACTTAGTCTACGAAGTTCGACTGGATCACGCGTGCTACACTTGTATTCGTATGGTTGAGTGTAGGGGTACCTCGCCACTCATCATTGGTGCCATTGTCGGGGACTAAGTGTTTGTGCGCTAAGTAGAACATAGGAGATCACTCACATCGTTGGGAGGTTAAACAAACCTTAGGGTTAATTAAACAAAAAATTTTATAATGGTTAATCATCACACCGAATAAGACACAATGTCTTCTTCTTCTTCTCATAAGAGCACTTCACCACCTAGGGATCATACAAAGAAAAGTTGGCAATCTAAAACACATAACCAAAATCTGCTAGTTCCTCAACAATATAGGGTGGTGTATACTCATCCCGATGACTATATATCCAATTTTACCTTTATCCTCCATCAGAATGAATAGATGCGCTGGAGAGACTTGCAAGGTAACATAGTGTTACCTCCAGATCGTGCGGTCCCCAACATGCTCTTCCATGCTTTGGCATAGATCGGCATGACTCAACATTATGTTGAATACATTATAGGCAATTTTGACATAAGGGATTATCATCCCACAGAAGCACAACATCTTAGAGACTCAAGGTAGGAGAGCCATCGTACATTGTTGAAGGGCAAAGGGGTCCCGCACATCCTAAGTGAAATTGGAGATGGTGAACCACTTATAACGGGTTCTCCATCAAATGATGTTCCCCCTCCTAATGATAGTGAGGAGGTGGGGTATCAGAACTTGGGCTTCATGATACACAACCCTGGTTCTAATTCTCGTGAATGCCAACTGTTCACTGAGGGAACAACAACACATGACAAGGATGGGCACTCAAATCGTCATCACGATCAGGGCCGAGGCCATAGAAGAGAAGGTAGGAAACATCGTCATGACGATGGTTCTCCTTCTTCTTCCCCTTCATCACATCATTCACCCTCTCCTTCCACATTAGGGCATAGTTGTAGAGAGCATAACGGTGAGGATAGAGGTAGAAAAAATGAGAGACCTCGACGAGAAAGTCGAGAGAAAGGACAAGGGCATGAACGAAGGGAAAGTAGGGAACAACGTAGACATCATAAACGTCATGAAAGAGATGATCATGAAGAACCCCTACTTGCCACCTGAAGCATGCTAAATATTATGGAGGCAGTGAGAATACCAACAAGGCATCAAAAGGATAGCTAGATCAAGTGCTTAGACATGAACAATATCCCATGCTTCAAAGGGGGATACAATGCGGATCTACAAAATCATTTATAGGCATTCCACAATGCCTGTGCCTTGAAAAACATAGAAAATGAGTGGCAGAAACTAAAGTTGTTTCCCAGGTCACTCATAAAGGAAGCAAAGAATTGGTACCGGTCCTTAGACCCAAAAACCATTAGGAGGTGGAGTACGATGTTAGAACTCTTCAACGATAAATATCAAACGTACTCCAGAGTGTCTAACTTATGTAAGCATATCCAAGGATGGAAGCAAGGTACTCATGAACCCTTGGATGCTACCATGGGCCACTACTATGCATTATTACATCATTGCCCGAGCCATGGTTATGCACAGCAGGATCAACTTCGCCACATCGTAGATGGGCTAAGGTATGAAACTAGGAGAACCCTTGGCACTTATGCCCAAGGGAGATTATCAAAACTTAGATCCCATGAAATTCATCGCTTGTTGAAACAAGTAGCCAAAGAAGAAGGGGAGCTATGAAAAAGAGAGAGTGCGGAAGAATATAACCGTGATCCTTCCCTCCGGAAGAGGGGAGTAAGATTTTGCGATGAAGAGGATGAGTCACCACTCGAAGAATTGGTGAACAGAAAAACCTTGCCACTCCAGAAGCTAACAATGGAAGTGGCAGCTAAGGTAGATCAGATACAGGACTCCTTGGATAGTAGACTTGAACTTGTCCTGAAAATCGTAGAGGAGTCTAAGGAGGAACGAAGTAGTGACAAAGATAAGAAAAAGCGAAGAGATTCAGGCCCTGCACGTGACAAGGGTAAGGGAAAAATGCATATCTCTGATGAGGTTGTGGATTCGGACATAGACAATGACGGTGGTAGTGAGATCTACCAATATGACCATCCTAAGGGATGTTGTCTAATCATCTCACATCTACAAGAGTTTGGGGTGTATGCACTCAACTCGAGACTTAATCGACGGCAGAAACCTCGAAGGTTACCGTATCCCCAAGGTAACCCAAGGCAGTTCCACCAACCGTTGACGTACTATCCAAGTGGGACTCCACCACAACCCATCGGACAACATCAGCAGTGGCAATACCCACAGTCATGGGGGATGCCACTGCCTGAACATCAATACCCTTACAGGTAATCCAATCCTTATGGCTACTACGTGCAGTAGCTGATTTCTCCAAGTGACTTTATGGGTTACGCAATTCCACAACATCACTACCCAGTTTAGGAATATTATCAGACCTCCCCTCCCGGAAGGGACACTCCACATGTATACCATCCTCCAAATCCATCCGCACCTCTCACATTAGTAACTACACCACCAACTGCTCCAACAATCCCAAGGGTATTTCCCACTCAACCACAACAACACAATGTCACGAGGGCTTCTAATCCTCAATTCTCAGTTGGTCCTAACAATTTTATGTCGAAAAGACCTTTCTTCAGAACCAACAATCCAACTAAGCCCTCACCCTCACAAGCAGTTGAACATCTAAACAACGTTGTACCAAATAAAGTTTCGGGACCCCCTTCAAACAAAAAATCATGCCCAATGCACATGGTTATGTTAACACATACCGTAAATGACTGGATTAAGGTAGGCCACCTTCCCAAGAAATTATCTGATCCTGGGAGCCCCCTAATTTATCTTCAGGTCGCTGGGAATGAACCTCATAAGGCTCTTCTTGACTAAGGCTCTGGAGTCAACTTAATCTCACAAGAATTGTATAAAACCTAGAACCTGCCCCCACTCAAGAAGAGCAATATTCGCTTAAAGTTGGCTAACCAGTCCATCACTATTCCTTTGGGATAGGTTGAGGACATTGTTACCACCATGGGTGGTTGGTCATACCTAGCTAATTTCCTAGTGATCCAAATAAACAATGACAAAGGGGATTTTACAATAATAATGGGAAGGGCATGGCTGAGTACAATTGATGCATGCCTAGGAATCTGCAACCTTTCCTTAGAAATATCCAAGAAAAATACTTTTGGGAATATTGAGAGGAAGAGAGTTCTATGCATCGCATATAGTGACACAGGATGCCATTGCGTGCAGAAATCATGGGTGATGCGAAGTTTAACATTGCCTGCATGCAATCGGTGTGCACAAGATATTAACATACAAAAGTGCCTATATGCAGTAGCCACACAACAAGAAAACACCCAGTGGCTGATGGTTGATCAAGGGAGCAACTCGATAACATGCATGGAACTAACCGAGGGGATAACTAGTGCTTACATTGAAAGCATAGACATACTAGAGCAAGTTCGTTGCTAACTTCTAGCCCTTAACTTTNGTTGTCAACTTCCAGCCCTTAACTTCGAAAACATTAATTGGGGAAATTTGGAGATTCCTAAGGAATTTAGACAAGAGCCCATAGACCTAAAACCATTGCCCACCGGTTTGGAATACATGACCCTTGAAAACAGAAAATCGGTAATTATCAACGCAAAACTTGTCCCCAAGCAAAAATAAAGCCTATTAAAAGTAATCAATAAATGGTCAAAAGCCTTTGCCTGGTCATACCTCGAGCTAACTAGAATAGACCCTAGGATATGCTAGCATAGGATTTACATGGACCCCTCCATGAAGCCTCGGAAGTAACCACAGAGGTGATTGAATCTGAAATTGAAACAAGTAGTGAAGGAAAAGATAGAACAGCTCCTCAAGGTCGAGTTCATATATCCCATTGCTGATAGTGAATGGGTTAGTCCTCTAGTAATCGTCCTTAAGAAAGGAGGCAAATGGGGGGTATGTATAGATTTTAAGCTACTAAACATGGCAACATTCAAAGATCATTTTCCGTTGTCGTTCATCGGCCAAGTCTTGGACACTATAGTGGGGCATCGCTATTATAGTTTTCT
>MNCI01028755.1:402876-418456 GCA_015680685.1 Gnetum montanum | reverse complement strand
GTTCACCAGTCCCTGGGGAATGTTCACATATAAGCAAATGCCATTTGGCTTGTGCAATGTCCCCGCCACATTCCAATGTTTAGTCCTAAGCATATTTCAACAACATATAAGAAACAGAGTGGAAGTCTTTATGGATGTCTTCTCCACTTATGGGACAAGCTTTGATCAAGCCCTAGACCGATTAGAGTAGGTGTTGAAATGATGTGTTGAAACCAATCTAAAGCTCAACTGCAAGAAAAGCCATTTGATGGTTTAAGAGGGCATAGTACTGGGGCATAAGATCTCGCAATCAAGGATAGAGGTAGACTCGAAAAAAAGTAAAGGTTATCCAAGGAATCACTTGACAACCAGAAACGGTCAAGGATATTCGGTCATTCCTTGGACACACTGGCTACTATAAGAGATTCATTGAGAACTTCTCCAAGATTGCCCAACCATTGGTAGAATTAATGAAAAAAGATGCACCCTTCGAATGGACCAGGGAATGTGAACGAGCATTCCAAACTCTAAAACAAAGGCTTGAGGGAACCCCTATTCTACAAGCCCCCAACTGGTCCAAACCATTTCATATAATGACCGATGCATCTAATTATGCCTTAGGAGCTGTACTAACACAGTTAGATGAACAAAAACACCCTTATTACATCCACTATGCGAGTAAGAGTATTGCTAGTGCACAACTCAACTACACAACTACCGAAAAGGAATTAACGGTTGTAGTGTTTGCACTGGACAAATTTAGGCACTATGTGTTGGGCTACAAAGTGTACATTCATACAGATCATAGTACAATTTGGTTCCTCATGAATAAGCCAACGGTTAGCCCTTGTATTATACATTGGTTGGTAATCCTTCAAGAGTTCGATTTAACAATAGTAGACTGAAAGGGCATCGAGAACGCAGTTGCCGATCATTTATCTCGATTGCGTTGGGACAACAAAGAGGATGAATATGCTGTATCTGATCATTTTCCCAACAAAATCCCCTTTGCCGGTGTAATAAATAACCAACCCATAGGAACAAATTGGTATAGTAGCATTCTTACTTATCTCCTTTCCCAACAAACACCATAGGGGTTGGACTTTAGGAAGAAGCAACGATTTCTTCATAAAACCAAGTACTTCATGGAAATCAAGGGACAACTCTATAAAGTTTGTCCTGATGGCTTGGTTCGGTGGTGTGTGCTCGATGAGGATCAATTAAGAGTTCTCCAGAATACTCATGAGGGTCCTTGTGGGGGCCACTATGCAAGGAGACGAACAACCATTAAGATCCTGCTTGCAGGATATTACTAGCCAACGCTATTTTGGGATGCCCATCAATTTGTCCAATCCTGTGGGCACTGTCAATAGGATGGTGGAATGACTACTAGAATGGAGGATCCGCAACAATGGATTCAACCCTTAGAACCCTTTGATATTTGGGGAATAGATTTTATGGGGCCTATTACACTGATGTCCAATGGGAAAGCCTATATCATTATTGCTGTTGACTATTTAACCAAATGGACTGAAGCAATTGCTGTAATAGATTGCACATCATCTACAATTGCACGATTTGTACAACAGCAAATCGTAAATAGGTTTGGTGTGCCACGTGCACTCATCTTTGACAATGGAACACATTTTACGGGTGCAACCTTTTGCAAGTTGATGCAACGCTTAGGGGTTGAGCATAAATTGACCACACCTTATCACCCCCAAGCTAATGGCCAAGCCAAGATCACCAATTGGGAGATTACGAGAATATTAACAAGAACAATTAGCAAATTTAGGTGAGATTGGAGCATGAAACTGAATGTCACTCTTTGGACATACCGCTCCACTTGGAAACTCCCTACAGGCTACTCTCCCTATGAGTTGGTGTATGGAAAACTCCCAAAATTTCCAATTCACTGAGCTTCATACACTATCCATGGTATGTGACCTCCACCTTGACCTTGATCTAGCACAAAAACAATGATTGGCATCTTCAAACGTGCTAGAAAAGAATCGATTGGTTGCCTTGTCATCAAACGAGATACACAAGGCCTATAAGAAACAATGTCATGACTCAAAAATTTGGAAGGTTAAATACCAACCAGGAGACAAGGTCCTTTACTCGAATCCCACGCATATACCACAACGTGCGAAATTTCACACATTGTGGGAAGGACCGTACATTATCCATACAACCTTTCTCTCAGGAGCCATGACAATATACAAGCCTGAAACCCCTAATAAGAGATTACTAGTCAATGTGCAACAAACCAAACCTTTCCATGAACCAAGAACAGATAGTGCAACTCATACCTCTGATCACAGACAACCACGCTCCTTATTTCGGATCTCTCCCTTTCCATTCAGTCATGGGGGAGATGGCCACATGTGCTAATAAATCGAGGCCCCTAGTTCTTTTTTAGTTTTTGTTTTACATATGTTTGTTTTACATGTTTTTGTTTTACACATTTTTGTTTTACACGTTTTTGTTTTATACATTTTTGTTTTACAAATTTCTTTAACTTTTCTTCTTTTTGTTTTACAACATCGTTATACTTTTTCATTTTTTGTGTGTGTTATCCACCGTATAACTTTGTCACCCAATAAGTGTTCTTCATGATGGTATGAATTGTTTTTATATTGATTGTTAATGTTTGGTTTTTACCTTTAAGTCATGATGTTGGTACTAAGGTATGTTTCTTTTGATATGATAGGCAATGAGTTCACTTCGTTCATACATCCATGATTTCTATGGTCTCTCTTAGCTTGGAAATGCACAGTCCCTTTCTAAATAAGAACTATAATGAATCAGTGACTGGGCATTTCTCAAACTAAAGAAGGACTCAAGGATTGAAAAGGGTGTGACTTCAAGGGGAACTTGATGCATTTGTGTTGGTTGTTCCCTTGGGTGCTTGGATGTTTTCTTCTTGAGTTTTCTTACCGTTTCTTTGTTACTCAATTATCGGGAAGATGAGCTAATAAAAATAACAAAGTCTTTGCATGGTGTGGTTCTCACGCATAAACATATAAAACACAAAAAGCAAAAAAATAATAAAAAATAAAAAATAAACTATGAGAATTCAAAGCACACCCCTTAGATGAAATAATCTGTTGGGCTACAAGCACTGGTTGTGGAGCTAAAATAAAAATGTTCCCTCTAACTAAGGCCCTTCTCGCTTCCCATTCTCTCCTCCTTGTTTCGTTGGAATGGTGGTGACTCTTGGGTGAAGACATTCTTGTTACTTCAAGTGGATGGTTTAGCCAAATGCATTAATGCGAAGTCACTGGATGTGGTGTGTTTGAGACCGGACCTGGAATGGGATTTGCTAAGCCACATTAATCATGAATTACACAAGGGGATGTACATCACCTTGTTCTTGGGATTCCATTCCATTCTCTTCTCTCCATCCTTCTCTTCATGGTTCACCTCATTGTCAGTTGTATCATTAGTGTATATCTTGGTTGACGCATTGTTTTCTTTTTGGTAAACTCTTGCGGTTAAGACTTTAACTCTTGTTCCAAATGACATTCTCGGAGCCTACAGACTCTTTGAATGTGGGCTTGTCAGGGCATTAAGGGCATGAGCCTGCTTTGGGGAGGATCCACTGACATTCCTATTTGGTACCTTAGTTAACTTCTTTCCTTTAACATTTTTGAAATCCACTCTGTTGTTCATTTCCATCTTGACATTCATTTCATCAACATTACAGTTGTCTCTTTTTATCCATCCTTCTTATTCTTTCTTCTTTCTCCATTCTACTGCTACTGGAGGTTCGCTATTAGTCATGGGGGTACAGGGCCCAAATTTTTTCAATTTTCTCCTAACCCCTACATCTTCGGTAGTCACCACTATTATATCTCCAGATTTGTATAAACCATACCACAACTCAGCCAATGGACCTTTCACCAAAGCAAGGTATCAACTGCATTGGAATTTATGTATCCTTGCTAATATAAGACTGTGTTGTGTGTGCAGATGGCAATCATACAACAACGGATTGGATCTGGAGGAAACACCTAAAATGGAGTAGTGCTAAAGCAGCTATGCAAGGAGCAAGATCGATGGCGCGCTTACGGATGGACAACGAAAGGCACAATCTTGGCGTTGGTGGCAGCAAAACTTCTTTCTCTCTCTCTCTCAGCTACCAGATAAGAATTGATATCAAATGTAATAAGGTATTCACTCTTGTTGTCATGAACACCAGTTTTGTCTTGTCTTGTAATGATGATCCATTCACATGTCATCCCATTAGTTCCATTTGAGTCAATAATATCCCAATATTTTGTAAGGAACTCGAGGACAAGTTTTTATTCAGTCATGGGGGTATGATGGGATATGATATTGCATCCCACACGATATCACGTCGTCCCCCGCGATATTGTGGTCCGTCGCCAAGTTTATAAATAAGAGGTGACTCTCCCTTTGTTTCTCATCTAGATCTAGACCCTTAGCGAAACTCTGGCAGTTTTACCTCTCCAGAGATAAAATATTTTCCATGTGCCCGCAATAGGAGCTCCAAAGTGAACGGATCTTTATTCGAGCAAATATTGTACCTGAACACATGTTTGTGTACAACAATAAAGATGAACTTCTTGGATAAACCTTGCAGTGCATGGAATAGGCTAAATAGGATTTTATTTATTGTTATTTATTGCTTATCATTTAATCGCTTTATTAGTCATTAAATCTCTCTCAACCCTTCTCTCCTAGTTAAGTGCCTCAGTACGACTGCTTCGAGCACGTGTGTTATGCTTGGTGATCCCAGCAACGATTAGCGTTTGGTAACCAAGGTTGCATTGGTTCAGGGTGTGAAGGTAAGTGGGAACGGATGCTAACGCTAGGTTAATTAAGACTTAGTTAGTTAGTTAAAGTTAGTAATTAGTCTCTTCACCCTTCACCTTATTAGCATAGGAGATAAAACCGAAAAGACATAAAAATCATATACCTTAGACTTACTTAACCATACACTGTGACAACTACAAGTAAGTTTGGGAAGACAATGAATAATTAACCTTAAGTGTTCCATGAGGCATGTAGGCACTTAGTCTGCGAAGTTTGACCGGATCGCGCATGCTATGCTTGTATTCGTATGGTTGAGTGTAGGGGTACCTTGCCACTCATCAACGTGCAATTCGGTTGAATTCCGCAAATTATAATTACTAAGTACACTAGAGCTAAATGGTGTGTGCATGTTGTTTATATGGAATTACTCACCTAGAAAAAGAATAAAAGTAAGAGTGATTAAAAGTAAAAGCGATTAATTGTTAAGAAAACTAAAGTCTAATCTAGCCTAACACAAGTAATCGTTCCCAGTTCCCAAACACATTCTGAACTTCGTGCAAACACTGCTGGGCTGTCAAACGCTAATTGTTTCTGAGCTACCAAGTGTCACACGTATGCTTGAAGGGGTCATGCTTGTGTAATTTAACAATTTCCTTAATTGATCAAAATGAATTGCTGTGCTAATAACATGAATGTATAGTGCATAAAGTAAAATAAAATGAAATAAAATATAAATGCGTAAGAAAACAAATCTCAAGTGCTGCAAGGATGAATCAAAGAGCTCGTCTTTATTGCCAACAAAATGGTGTGCTAAGGTACATCAATGCTTGAATAAAGATCCATTCACACTTAGACCTCTTGCTGCAGGCACTTGGAAAATATTTTAACTTTCAAATAGATAGACTGCAAGAGTTTTGCTACTTGACTCCTAAAAACCTACTCCTAATTGTGTGCTTGGGCGCTGTATTTATAGACTTAGGAGTAACCTAGGAATAACTGCTCTAATAATTAAAATAACTACTCTAATAATAATTGCCCTAATAATTAGAGTAACCGCTCTAATAATAACTGCTTCTTCAATAATGTTTAATGGTAATTTCATCAATATATGATCATGATAACTTTTTGTATTTTGTGATAATGATAATGTGATAGTGATTTAATGGTACTTTAATAATCATATTATGTGATAACTTCACTTATATTTTTTTTGTGTTTTATGATAATGATAACGCTTAATGGTAATTTTATAAACATACTATTTAATAACTTACATAATTTTTGTGATTGTGGTAACTTTTAATGGTAATTTCATGATAATAGTGATAACTTTGTGATAATGATGATTTCATGATGATTTTGATAAATTTTGTGATAGCAATTTCATAAGATGTGATAAGTTCATGGTCACTAATCACGGGTCTAAAGCATCAAGCGTCTCGATCTATGCTGACGTGGCACAAGGTGAGATGACGTGGCATCCTGTTATTAAAATATAGAAATTTAACAGACGGCGTTTCACAAAATAGAAATTTTAATAAAGTCAAAGAAAAGCGTTTACAGAGCTTCCTCGGTGCATATGAACCCCGGACGGTCCGGGGTTGCTTATAGCTCGGATTCAGATTCAGATTTTGGCATCGCTATTGCTATTTATGAACCTCCAGCCTCTTGCAATTTCTTTGCGTTTGCAGAGCGAGCTTTCTTCTGTGAATCTTTGCAACGAATTTGGTCGCAAGATTTGATTTCTCTGTGTGCCAAATTTGTCGCCGCTTGGACTTTGGTTGGTGTTTTCGTCCGCAGGTAGGAGCAAAAGGCAAGGAAGGAAGGCTAAGTTTGTAGTAGCAATGGCGGTCCCTGCTCTGACTCCGGTGCTGAAAGATGAGCTGGATATCGTGATCCCGACGATCCGTAACCTGGACTTTCTGGAGATGTGGAGGCCTTACTTTGAGCCTTATCATCTGATCATCGTCCAGGACGGCGATCCGAGCAAGACCATCAAGGTTCCTGAAGGCTTCGATTATGAACTCTACAATCGCAATGACATTAACCGCATTCTCGGCCCTAAGGCGTCATGCATCTCCTTCAAGGATTCCGCTTGCCGTTGTTTCGGTTACATGGTCTCCAAGAAGAAGTATATCTACACCATCGATGACGACTGTTTTGTAAGTGCTCTTCACCAAAGTTTGGTTGTTTCTGCAATTTTTCCTCAAATTTTAGTTCAATTTTGTTGTTTGTGTGCTCGATCTGCGAATTGGTAGATTTTTTCTAGATTATCTGTGAATTTTGCTTGCCCTTTTGATAAAATGTTTGTACTTCGTGCACCTGGGATCTGTGAATCGAATTTTTTAACTCGTTTTCTCAAAATTGTCTCCATTTAGTGTGCTTGTGCGTTTCGCTTGCCTGTGCCATGTACTACCAGTTGATTTGCTTGCCTTCGATTGTTTTTCTTTTTACCTTGTGTTGGCTTTGCATGTTGGATATGTGAATTGAAGGCGCGTTTGGCCTTTTACAGGTCGCCAAGGATCCGGAGGGTAAGGAGATTAATGCGCTGCAGCAGCACATTAAGAATCTGCTGAGCCCATCCACTCCTCTCTTCTTTAACACGCTGTATGATCCGTACCGCGAGGGCGCCGATTTCGTGCGAGGTTACCCGTTCAGCCTCAGGGAGGGCAAACCGACCGCTGTGTCGCATGGCCTCTGGCTCAACATTCCTGACTACGACGCTCCTACGCAGCTCGTCAAGCCGCGTGAACGCAACACCAGGTACGGGTCCTCATTTTAATGTTTTCGCCTGAGGGTTTTTGTTTTCCGTTTCCTATTCCATTGTTACGTTTTAGATTTTTGGATTTTTCCTGCTCGAGCTTTTTGTAGCGTGGATTTTGATTTTGAACGGTTTAGGGTTTAACCGTTGGTTCTGGTACTTCTTGGGTAGCTTGTGAAAGGTAATCTGTCGATTTTACTTTTCACGGAGCCAGATCTAGGGTATGATATAGCATGATTTCAATTGAGAAATGCCTTGGTTTGTACTGTGGACCCTGTGTGGGTTTTAGGTTATAGTTTAACTGATTTAGCATTGATGGACAGGATGCCATTTAGCGCATATCTGCAATATAACCGTATTATATTAAATGCTTGCTCAAGTGGCAACAGAATTATGCTTTAGTGGCCTAGGAATACGGATCTAAGCAAGGGTACCTGTTCGGTGGGGCATTGGATGCATTCCATCGTTTTGCATTGTAGCTTTGAAGACTAGTAATAGTTAGATCCGAGCTTGGGTTTCATGCCAACTACAGTCTAAGAAATCGAAATATTTCTTGTCTAGCTAAAAATCATATGTTTTCATCAGAAGTTTTTTGGGTTCATGAAGTGCAGTTTCAGCATTGTTGTATGTATGCTGAAATTGTCTCCCTGATTTCGAATTTGCTGCATTATATGGTTTGTTTTGGAATTTATATGGTTGTTTGAGGAATATCTTGCTGCTGATGTGAGTTCTTGAGCAAGAAGCATAAAANATCACAGATCACCTGCAATAATGTCAAAAACAACAGTATTAAAAACNTTGTCATTAGACAATTGATGCAGACAACAATGATCGTGTTTTTAATACTGTTGTTTTTGACATTATTGCAGGTGATCTGTGATCATTTGGGTCTAGGTGTAAAAACAGGGTTGCCATACATCTGGCACAGCAAGGCGAGCAATCCTTTTGTTAACTTGAAGAAAGAGTACAAGGGTATCTTCTGGCAGGAGGAGATTATCCCTTTCTTCCAGGCTGCAACCCTATCCAAGGAGTCTACCACAGTGCAGGACTGCTACATCGAGCTGTCCAAACAGGTCAAGGAAAAGCTTGGCAAGGTGGATGCTTACTTCGTGAAGCTGGCTGATGCCATGGTTACATGGATCGAGGCATGGGATGAGCTCAACAGCACACCCAAGGTTGAGAAACCAATTCTTGCCAATGGCAAGTAGACAATGCATTAGGAATGTAGCTTTTTGTAGCTGCTACTAGTTTCCTGGCTGAGAGAACGCACCGCTGGGGTAAAATTCGTTTACCATTGTTATTATATTTTTTTATTTTGAGTTTCTCGTGGCTGATGGATATAGCTGTTAGCCGCTAGATTCGTACCACTGGAAATTTACAGAAATTTAATTTATATGCTGAAATTTGTAATAGGTGGGTAATCATTTTGACATTGCAATTTGCACTGGATTGATATATTTAATTACAATTTTTTTTCTGGTTGGAAATCATCTGGTGTCAAATGTTAGTTTGTTGCTCTGTGGAGAGATGTTTTTGATAATTTACCGTCTAGTTGAAAATGTTTTTGATAATATACCATCCGAGACATTTTGAAATTTTGACAACCGTATCTGGATTGTGATATATTAGGTTTGTTTATTTTGATTGACAACCATCTCGATTTAGTTACTTACGATGTATCTATATTTGAACATGCTATCGTTCCTTCATTGAAATTATTGATTTTTAACTGACATGGACATGGGCATGGTCGGCATGCCATGTTGTTGTTTCTGTCGGGACACAATGAAACGTTCAAATGATTATGATGCCTAAACGGTCACGGAAGCTCAACAGGTAGGGTTACGTGTTTTACACAATGATATGGGGTTACGACACTGTTACTATGTTATGCATTACATGCTTCTGTCTTATTAGACTTTTGGCTTAAGGTCGTCTAGCTTGTGCACGCTGTACTTTTCGAAACGGTCCCTCCAAATTTTAAAAAATGTCATACTTTGTTCTTATCGATTTAGCAACTGATGTAAGCAGGCGCCTTATCTTTGCACAAGTTTGTTTGGCTAAAGACCTTGTGCAAGACGCTTGAAGCTGTGCGAATATTCGTGAACAAAAATGCTGTGCGATTTTAGTGCCGTTTACGATTGGATTTTATGAATCTCTTATCAAAAGTTCAGATTTTCGAGTTGCGGACTTTGAAGATACTACATATTGCAAGTATGCGAGCATGACGAAATTAGGCAGGGCCGTGTAACTCATGTATTGTATGTAATGTCTTGGAACTGGCCGAGATTATTAAGATTATGGTTTGTAATATCACGACCGATAATATTTAGCATGATACTAGGAATTTTCCCATGGGTTTTCTTATGTGTAAGATCGTTGTTTGAAATGCGACTTTTGCCTTGTTGCAACATTTAAGTGAGCCGTGACCACGGGAATCTTGTCAAAGTAAATATTTGAATTGAGGTCATGGATAATACAACGTAAGAACTTCTTTCCTTGCAGCTGCTTGCAAGATAGAGGTAGTGTCCTGGTTTCAAAATATTGCAGGAGTGTATATATATATATATATATATATCTGTATAACTTTAAAGACTCTATGAACATGCCTCTCCAATTGGATTAGATGACTTGGCTGTGAACATGTCTTTATTGGGGAAGAGCATAAAACCTTCCTTAGTATGTATTTAATGCAGCGGTGTCAGCACATGCATATTTGATGACCATCATATATCATGCTTATGTGTTTGGCTTGTTGGTAGGCAAGGATGGGACATATATAAATAATGTAAAAAATGAATTTGGTCACAACCAAGGTGGGTAGACTAGTGGTATAAGTTTTAAGTTTCCAATGTCCAAAGTTAAGTATTTTGGTTTTTCAATTTTTACTTTTGCTAGAAAGAGTTGGAATTTTCTCTACAATTTTTTCTATGGTGCATGCATCTTCCGTGTGATAGGCATGTGTATGTCCATAAGCATACACAAGTGATAGCATCAACAATAAAGATTATCATGACCCTTTGAGCTGTTGATGCCAAGGCTTGTGTGTAGGTGTGTGCGAGTTACAGTTGGTCCACACCTTGGGTGTGAAAAGACATCTGTTGGCTACAGATGAATGCAGAGTGCATGGGTGCAGTCTTGGGTGGCATGCATAGCAAGTGCGTGGGGTAACTGGAGTGTGTTCAAATGTAGTGCATGCACATCTGCTATCACCAGTTGGGGCAAAAAGCGAATGAAACACAGAATTGACAATGGGTTATGTGCATACTCCACAATGGATATGGGAGTAATGGGTTTGCAGCGCTAGTTATGGGAGTGTACTGGGAAGGTTGGGAATGCTTGCATCTATAAACCCAAGAGGTGTTGGGGGCACCTCAAGAGCCATAGGGGCGATTGACATGATGTAACGCTAGTTATGAGTGTACTGGCAAGGTTGGGAATGCCAGCACCTATAAACACAAGGTGTTGGAGCACCTCTAGAGCTACAGGATGTAGTGCTAGTTACGGGAGTGTACTGGCAAGGTTAGGAATGCTTGCGCCCATAAACACAAGGTGTTGGAGCACCTCTAGAGCTACAGGATGTAGCACCAATTATGGAAGCGTACTAGCAAGGCCAGGAATGCTTGCGCCTATAAAAACAAGGTGTTGGAGCAACTCTAGAGCTACAAGATGTAGCGCCAATTACGGGAGCGTATTGGCAAGGCTGGGAATGCTTGTGCCTAGTTACAAGAGGTGTTGCTCACATTGGGGTGGGAACCTCTTGTACATGTATTATACCTTTGTGAGTAAAGGTTGGGAGTTTTTCTTGTAAGTGTGTTCTCCCTGTGCTTGAGCATCGCTGTGTGCTTGAGCATCGCTGTGCATTCATTGTGAGTAGCTGGCTAAGTCGAGCACTTAACGCTATCACCTGGTGAAAAATTTTCCGCTACAATTCACCCAATGACAATTGGTATCAAAGTAAGGCTGTTCATTCATTATGAGTAGCTGGCTAAGTCGAGCACTTAGCGCTATCACCTGGTGAAAAATTTTCTGCTACGATTCACCCAATGACAATTGGTATCAAAGTAAGGTTGTTCTGATGGAGGACCTTGCTGAGCATGTCGCTATTTTGGAAGCGTTGATTAGAGCCCTTGCTCCTAATGCTCAATCCTTTGCAGACCAGGTGGTGCTGCATTATAGGGAAATCAACGAGTTGCATTCGAGCCATGATTTGGTTCAGGGTGAACTCAAATCTCATTTGGGCAAGATCGAGGATGTAAGGTTACATTTGTCATCCCTTGAGGATGACATCACATTGCTCAAGAAGATTGTTGCAGGTTCTTCACATGGGGACGTGGAAACCTGGACAACTCCAAATTAAAAGTGCTAGAGCCAAAACAATTTGAAAGAAGCCAGAATGCGATGGAACTGAAAAACTTCCTTTGGGACATGGAGCAGTACTTTCGTCCTACTCGTGTATTCAAGGATCAGAGGGTCCTGATAACTAGCATGTATCTTGTTAGAGATGCAAAGCTTTAGTGGAGGACACGGTTGGAGAATGATGTGAGTGCCAGTTGCCCTCAAATCTCAATAGGGGAGGCATTGAGAAAGAAGTTGAAGGACTAGTTTCTTTGAATGACACGGTTGTAGCTATGGGCTTAGGCCGAGTTGAGGAGGCAGAATGTGAAAGATTTTCCAATGGCCATAGCTGCTACAGATGGCTTGGTTGATTATGAGCAGGGCAATTTTGAATCCGATTCAAAATGGAAGAAACCCCCAGGACGAGGACAAGAAGAGAGGAAGGCAACCTTGAGGTCTGAAAGACAAGAAGGAGGAGGGGGCATCCTCCAAACCTAAGGGAGATTGATGAGTGGCGAGGTACCCTACACTCAACCATACGAATACGAGCGTTCTCACGCGCGATCCAGTCGAACTCCGTAGATAGACTAGTTGTGGCACCTAGATCGTTAACCTTAGGTCGCAGTTCGCTGTCTTCCCACTTGGACTAGTATTATATTTGTCACGTATGGTTTAGTCTAGAGTGAGGTGTATGATGTGTTCCTAATTCTAACGCTACTCTTGAAGGCAGTGGAAAATAATATTAACTAAACTAAGCTAGGGGGAAAGGGTAAGAGAGTCTAATCTAGCCTAAGTGCGACGAGTAGTTGATTCCTTGATCATCCGTACACATCTTGGACCTCGTGCACGACTACCACTAGGATTACCAAGCGCAGATCCTAAGTATGCCACTGGGATACCAAGTAGTCACACTTAAATGCTCGTAATCAAGTCGTACTCATTCCGCGTTCTAGGAGTTTAAGGGTGAGAGCGAAAACAGTAAATAACAAATAAATAAATAACAAGGTGAATGCTGCAATGATGAAGTAATCTCAATCTTTATTGCTGGTCATGTGCGTGTCCAAGTACGTCACACTCGAATAAAGAATGTCGTACAATTATATTCACCACACTGTGGGCCGACACGGGAAAAACAATCTATCTCTGGAGTGGTCAAACTGCTAGAGCTTCACTACTTCTAACTCCTAATTGTCAAACAAGGGAGAGCTGCTTCTTATTTATAGACATTGCGGCGGACTGCGATATCGTGTACGCGATATCGTAGGGAAGACGCGATATCGCGGGGAATGCAATATCGTGACCGACATGATATCGCGTACACGATATCGCGATCCATGCGATATCACGTCCCATCATACCTCCACGAATGAATGAAAAGTCATCCTCGAGTTACAAAGAGAACAAACTCCATTGATTACACAGTGGATAGGTATGGGATTATTAACTGGAAAAAGAAATGAAACAATGTCGTAGTGTGGGAAGACACAACACAGAAAAATACTACAACTATTACAAAAAATGGGAACACATGTAGTTCTTGGTGGCAGTGGCTCCTCCATGGATGCTTTCCCTTTGTCATGTGCTTTAGGCTTGGAAGCTTGATGGCATTGAAGTATGGCCTGGAGCTTCTCCTCTTCGATCTGAGGATCTTGTGCCATCCATGCGAGTGTTCCTATGTTTGATAGAGTTGGCACCTCCTACGGACAGGGTAGTTGTAGGAACATCTGGTTGGCTTTGACATACCACACCGCGAACACCCGTTGTTCCTCTTCATAGGCTCTGGCTTTGTCCTTGTATTCATGAAGATTTGTTAGCCGTCGAGCCAAGTCGATTGCAATGTCTTTCTGTCCTTGGTAGCTTGCTTTTACCACTTCAAGTTTAGAATTGGCAACATCCAATTTTTCAACCAACTTCTTGTGTTCTGCAAATTCTGCTTCATATTTGAGATGGGTGGAAGCTACTTGCTGCTCGAGCTCTATTCTCAGGCACCCTGCTGTTAACATGGCAAGGTTGGCATATCTAAGGTTTTCCAACTCCATGTATTCTATTAAGTCCTAGATCTGCAGGTCCTGATTTTTAATTTCCGCTTGGTGAGCGAAGGCGTAAGTGTCCAATATGGCCCTCCAATCAGTGTGTTGAGCACTGATAGTGTTGATTTGAGCCTTGACCATATGGATCTCTTTCTCTAGGATTTGTTTATACATCCCCACTTGATCATGGAAATGCTCCTTCAGCTTCTCATGTCGTTTAGCCTCATTCTGCCACGTGCTTATCTCAATTGCTAATTTTTAGTGAATAGCGCGTACCTCCTCCATTGAGAGGGTTCGATTCTCTTTGGCTAAACGGCTCACATCTTGGTTGACCCGAATGAATTGTTCCCGTAGTTGATGAAAATGTTCATTGAGAATGTTCTTTTGTTTCTCCACAGAGGTTAATCGAAGGTTATCTGCAATCAACTACTTATTTTCTTCTTCTAAGGCCTTAAGTGCCTTAAGATGCGCATGGGTTTGCGCTTGTGATGTGGAGGCATCCCAAACAACTGTCTCCTTTTCTCCTATCACCTTTTTATTCTCTGCTATTAATTTTTTTATTTGCTCATTTCTAAAATTTTCTAACTGGTCTATAGGAACAAATTATAGAGGATCCCGCTGTGTTGCTTGTAAGGCTACGAGTTGCTCTTGTAGTTTTTGCACTTTAGCTTCAGCATGCTTGGGCCTCACTTCAGATATGACTAGCTTTCCCTTTATGGAAATGATGTCTGATTGAATTGCTGTTACATCCTGGGGGATGTCAGACAAAGACGTCAAAACTTGTCCTGTTTGGAGAAATTTGTCTAGTGCATCCTCATGTTTTGCAGGAGTCATTGAGGTTTCGGCCAAAGTTTGAGCATCCCATGCTCCTATAAGATCTGTCAGTGGCACAATAGGTACGTTGAAAGATTCCTTGATGTGATCTGCGACCACATCTACAGCTACCATGACATTCTGGTGTTGCATGACCACCACAATGGTCCCTTCACTAGTCTCTAACTGCACTTGAAAAGATGTCGTGTTTCTTGAGATCTGTTGCAACCATATGTTTTTCCCTCCTCCTATTTGAATTGATAGTTCACCCCTTGTGCGATCTAACAAAATAGTAGGTTGATCGGCATCATCGATGATGTGGAAGAGGTTTGCTTCATCATGACTTCCCCAACAGACCATCTCAGCGATGGCCCTCAGATGGCTCATCAACGATCTGTAGTCTTGCGGCGGTGGCGGCTGATCCTGACCTGTGCCAGGCCCTGCTTCTTGTTGTTGGTTGGGACTTGTGGCTAGAGGTTGACTAGGTCCTGCAAGTTGAGTTGCAGGTGGTCCAATCATTTGTTATTCTTCTTCATTTGGACTCAGCCCTTCGCCAGTGCTCTTTCTTGGAGCTAGAGCCTTTAACAATTCAACATAAGAAGCATTCTAGGCTTTTCGGAGGACGTCATTAGTGTGCCCTTGAATGCCAGCCCGTTGACATAGTTTTCTGATAAGACAGGGGAAAGGCAGCGCCATCTTCCCTGACTTCCATTCTTCAAATCGCCTTAGGATCTCTGTCAAATATAGATGGGGAAGGTTAGCGTTAACCTTTCCCATCAACACTGCACATCCTCTGGCCGCATACGTGGATATTCTTTTCAAGCCTTTTGTGGGGAAGAGGTGATAGGTTTTAATTTTGAAATAAACTCTCTCTTCC
>MNCI01028755.1:384472-402549 GCA_015680685.1 Gnetum montanum | reverse complement strand
CTACTTCTAACTCCTAATTTCCTAAACAAGGGAGAGCTGCTTCTTATTTATAGACATTGTGGTGGACTGCGATATCGTGTACGCGATATCGTAGGGAAGACGCGATATCGCGGGGAATGTGATATTGCGACCGACACGATATCGTGTATGCGATATTGCGGCCCATGCGATATCACATCCCATCATACCCCCACGACTGAATGAAAACTCATCCTCGAGTTACAAAGAGAACAAGCTCCATTGATTACACAGTGGATAGGTATGGGATTATTAACTGGAAAAAGAAATGAAACAATGCCACAATGTGGGAATATACAACACAGAAAAATACTACAACTATTACAAAAAATGGGAACTCATGTAGTTCCTGGTGGCTGTGGCTCCTCCATGGGTGCTTTCCCTTTGTCATGTGCTTCAGGCTTGGAAGCTTGATGGCATTGAAGTATGGCCTAGAGCTTTTTCTCTTCGGTCCNTTACTTCATCATTGCAGCATTCACCTTGTTATTTATTTTTTTGNTCCCATGGACAGGGTAGTTGCGGGAACATCTGGTTGGCTTTGACATACCATGCCACGAACACCCGTCGTTCCTCTTCATAGGCTCTAGCTTTGTCCTTGTATTCATGAAGATCTATTAGCCGTCGAGCCAAGTCGATTGCAACGTCTTTCTGTCCTTGGTAACTTGCTTTTACCACTTCAAGTTCAGAATTTGCAACATCAATTTTTCAACTAGCTTCTTGCATTTTGCAAATTTTGCTTCATATTTGAGATGGGTGGAAGCTACCTGCTGCTCGAGCTCCGTTCTCGGGCACCTTGCTGTTAACATGGCAAGGTTGGCATATCTAATGTTTTCCAACTCCATGTATTCTGTCAAGTCCTGGATCTGCAAGTCTCAATTTTTAATTTTTTCTTGGTGGGCAAAGGCATAAGTGTCCAATATGGCTCTCCAATCAGTGTGTTGAGCACTGATAGTGTTGATTTGAGCCTTGGCCATATGGATCTCCTTCTCTAGGATTTTTTTATACATCCCCATCTGATCACGGAAATGCTCCTTCAGATTCTTGTGTCATTTAGCCTCATTCTGCCACGCGCTTATCTCAATTGCTGATTTTTGGCAAATAGCGCGTACCTCCTCCATTGAGAGGGTTCGATTCTCTCTGGCTAAATGACTCACATCTCAGTTGACTTGAATGAATTGCTCTCGTAGATGATGAAAATGTTCAGCGAGAACGTTCTTTTGTTTCTCTACAGCGGTCAACCAAAGATTATCTGCAACCAACTGCTTATTTTCTTCTTCTAAGGCCTTGAGTGCCTTAAGATGGGCATGGGTTTTGACCTGTGATGTGGAGGCATCCCAAATAGCTGTCTCCTTTTCTCCTACCACCTTCTTATTCTCTACTATTAATTTTGTTAGCTGCTCCGTTCTAAAATTTTCTAGCTGGTTTGCGGGAACAAATTCTAGAGGATCCCGCTGTGCTGCTTGTAAGGCTACGAGCTACTCTTGTAATTTCTACACTTTTACTTTAGCATGCTTGGCCCTTACTTCGGATATGACAAGCTTCCCCTTTGTGGAAATGAGGTTTGATTAAATTGCTGTTACTTCCTGGGGGATGTCAAACAGGGACATCATCACTTGCCCTATTTGAAGCAATCTGTCAAGTGCATCCTCATGTTCTACAGGAGTCATCAAGGTCCCGGAAAAAGTTTGAGCATCTCGTGCTCCTGAGAGATCTATCGATGTCACAATAGGTACATTGAAAGATTCTTTGATATGGTCTATGACCACTTTTTGTAGCTCCCGTGACATTCTGGTGTTGCATGACCACCACAGTTGCCCCTTCACCAGTCTTTAACTGCACTTGAAAAGATGCCGCATTTCCTAAGATCTGTTGCGACCATTTTCTTTCCCCTCCTCCTATTTGAATTGATAGTTCGCCCCTTGTGCGATCTAACGAAATAGTAGGCTGATTGGCATCATCGATGACGTGGAAGAGGTTTGCATCATCACGACTTCCCCAACTGACTATCTCAGCGATGGCCCTCAGATGGCTCATCAACTGTCTGTAGTCTTGCGGTGGTGGCGGCTAATCCTGACCTGTGCCAGGCCCTACTTCTTGTTGTTGGCTGGGACCTATGGCTGGAGGTTGACTGGGTCCTACAAGTTGAGTTACAGGTGGTCCAGTCATCTATTCTTCTTCTTCATCTGGTCTCAACCCTTTGCCAGTGCTCTTTCTTGGAGCTGGCACCTTTAACAATTCAACATAAGAAGCATTCTAGGCTTTTCAAAGGACGTAATTAGTGTACCCCCGAATGCTAGCCCGTCAGCACAGTTTTTTGATAAGACAAGGGAAGGGCAGCACCATCTTCCCTAACTTCCATTCTTCAAATCGCCTTAGGATCTCTATCAAATATAGATGGGGAAGGTTAGCGTTAACCTTTCCCATCAACACTGCACGTCCTCTAGCCGCATATGTGGATATTCTTTTCAAGCCTTTTGTGGGGAAGAGGTGATAGATTCCAATTTTGAAATAAACTCTCTCTTCCATTGTCAACTCACCAAAAGATTTATCTCTGCCATAAGCCTTGCCTAACCAATCCTTTCGCACATCAGGGTCTGAACGGGTAAATAACTAAGCAACATGAGGCCCTGTGTTCGGAAGATTTAACACTTCCAAAATAGCCTATGTAGAGAAATCAATTGTCACACCACAAATGTTAACCGTGGTGCCTTGCTCCCTATTGTGCCAGAACTAGTACGTTTCACCTAAGTACCAAGCACCACTTTCAAAGAGGATAGGCCATAAGGGAGACCCCTTGAGGTGATCCCTAATAGCCTCAGGAGTGAACTCTGCAAAAGATTCAAAGTTTAGCTCCACAATCACTGTAGCGAATGTGGACTTCTCATGGATGGCCTGAACGCATTCTTGGGGCAACGTGGGTTGTTGTCACAATTTAGGCACTACAACAGCTCCTCCTTCTACCTGCTCAGACCATCTGGTAGGAGGTTCATCTTGATGGATGCTGAATGATTGCTCCTCCTGTTCTATATGTTGTCTACCAAGACCTTGTCTTCCACCTCTTTGAGTTTGTTTTCTCCCACTTTGAGTAGGGCCTTCCTGTTGTCCACGTTTTGAGGCCATTTACAATCACACGGGCCAAGTGTTAGTAAGGTCGTTTATGAAGTTAAGTTATACCTTACTGCTTGCCTTAATTAATGATATTATGTTATCATGTGTGATAGTGCCTGAAAGTTGTAATAATGAGTCTCCCAGTATACCTAAGGGTTAAATGATTTTTAGGCACAATTATTCTAAGTGTTAGTTGATTACCCTAATTGGTGTCCTTTGGGCGATGATAAATTTCAAAAAATTTAGGCACTTTTCGACAAGTGTCTCTCCCCCATGACTAAGCTAAACACTTCGGGTTCAAACAGGTTCAAACGGAATAAAAATCGAAGTATTAGTGAGCGAGATAGAGTGAGAAAAGCAAGGGTCACACAATCGCAAGTTGCAGAGAAAAATTTCAAAAAATCCCCTTGTGTGAATGGCAAAATGACGCTAAGTGTTGCAGGGGGGGTCACCTATTTATAGGCAGTTGGGACATGATATCGCGTACGATACATCACGTATGCGATATCTCATCCCCAGTGATGTGAGACACCATGAAAATACCAAATTTTTTTAATGATTTTCTTAAAATTAACGTTGGAAATTGAGGACATTGACTATGATCAAGGGTTCTAGGGCAATTTCATTAATTCAAAGGCACCATGAATGATGATGGTGTGGATTTAATCAATAAAACCTTGGGTGGTAAGGAAAAAGGGTATGTAATGGTACATTGGAATGTTAAAATTTAGAGGAATAAGAATAAGGGAAAGAAAATTATTGAGAAATTAAGCTAAGGGTAAGAAATGATGTGTGAGTTATGTCATAAGTAGAATCAAAAAAGATTACACAAGTGGATCCTCCCCAAAGCAGGTTCTAACCTATAATGCCCTTGTGTAACCACACTTAATGTGTCCGTGGGCACTAGAAGGGTTAAATGTAATCCGCACTAACTCCACAAAACACACACATGTAAATATTACCGAAATGAGATGAAAATCCTATGCGACACGGGACACGAGCTATAATTAAACGAAAAGTGAGATGAGATGAACTTTAGAAAGGGATCGTAGAGATTGGGACATGAGGTAACTGACCCAGGGCACAATGAATCCTGCGTGTAAAGCATGATTAAAGTGTTATTAACCCATCGTTCCAAGATCAGGACCAAGTCCATTCCTCTAATTAGTGACATTGCATTGTTTCATCCCATGATGAGCAACTATGAGAGTACCGGAACAATAAGGCGTACGATCCTTGGCATTGAGTACAAGGGAGGAGTGATTTTTGTTTTATGGCACTTCGTTTTTTCTTTTTTCTTCTCTCTTTTTTTTTTCACTTTACTGAATCTAGAGAAGCCGCCAACCTTCAGGCATGGGTGCATGTCTTTCTAGTGGGACCCCCAAGAACAGCGTTTGATTTTTGAGTGCCCTTTTGATTACTCTTACTCCCATTTTTCATTAGACCTACAAGGATCTTAGTACGACCATGTTGCATGACAACTTCCACAGTTGTCACCAAAGAGAATACACAAGTCCCCTTGATGTCACACCCTTATCATTCCCTCTTGGTCCATCATTCTTCATTCTAGGTACAATGAACACAAAATTAATTTTAAGTTTTAAAAATGTCAAGAATATCACTGTACCCATGAACAGAACCTCTTATTTGTAGAGTGGATGAGTGGGTGTAATGGATTCACTATTCCAATTAATTGATCACTCATGACTTAATAACATAGAACACACCTCAATCAACGATCCACATGAGTGTTTTATTCATAGATGAGATTACTTACAAAAATGTAAAAAGAAAAAAACACAAAAAGATAAAACAAAAAGTTGAAAAATGAAAAAATGGAAAATAAAAAGTTGTAAAATCAAAGAAAATGAAAAATGTTTATTAATCCTACTTGTTATTTAGAATGGGGATACCTCCCATAACTAAATGGTTGAGCATGGCAAGGATTAATAAATGAAAGATGAGGATCCTTGCATGTTGGAAGTATTGGAATCGGTCTATACTTATCCCCTCGGGGTTCACACACTTGATTATAATGAGCATAGTGGGGCACTTTATACGATGTAGTTCTCGGATAACGAGTCAACCCACTATGATGTTTATGACTGTTAGATGGTATGCAAGGATTGGGATGATGCCTCCCATAGTTGTGTTCATTGGGCCGTATAGTTGTTAGAGTGTAAGTTGGTGGCCCTGATAAAGGTACATGAGGCATTGGGTTCGGAGGTAAGGATGCACCATAGTGTGGGACTTGTGCTGAGTTGGAAGATGTAGTGGCTTCGGAATTGTGTGGTCCCTTCTTACGGCCGTGTTTAAAGAAAGGACGCTTTTGATGTTGAGGAGGCTTTTCACTGTTGTTAGTAGCAGTAGCACAAGTGTTGTTCATGGGCTATTGCTATGGCATAAACACCTTAGGAATAGTTGGTGGCATTGTGGAAGGAGGGAAAGGATGAGAATGTGGAAAGTTAGGAGGAGGATAAGGTGCACAAGTTGGTGGTTGTGTTGGAGGTATGGGCTGATAGTATTGTGGTGAGATAAAGTGCGTTGATCTAGTTGGAGAAACAGGATGTTGAACTTGATAAGCATTTGGGTTTGGATGATATGAAGGGTGTATCTAGTCTAAGGGTGGTCTCCCCCATGACTGGGATTTTTGCCACTGTGATCAAACATAGTATCTCTATACGAACTCTGGATGTAAAGTGTTTCCCCAATGCTCATGTAAATGTGACAAGATTGGGCATTGACCCTTGGGGTGATCGTACAGGCATATGTTACATTCATACGTATGATCAGCAGTTGAGCTCTTATTGTCCTTATCCCTTCTTTCCAAATGTCTAATGTTTTGTCCTGCTTCTTGGGTTTTCAAAACTCTATCTCCATNCTTGGGCATATGTTCCTAAGGTCTCCCTTGTTTCATTACGTAGCCCATCAACGATATGGTATATTAGCCTTTCCTCGAAAAACCCATGGTCTGGACAGTTGTTTAACAGTGCATAATATCTTTCTAAGGCCATGTCCAAGGGTTCATGTTGTGCTTGTTTCCATCCTTGGATTTGTTTCCTCAAGGCTGACACTCTTGCATAGGTTTGATATTTTTCGTTAAAGGCTTCGATCATTGTTGACCAGTGTCATATCGAATTTGGTGTTAACGATCGATACCATAATTTTGCTTGGTCAATGAGTGTCATAGGGAAGAGCTTAAGTTTTTGCCAACCATTATCAATTTTGTTCCATATGCAGGCATCGTAGAAGGCTAGTAAATGTTGATGCGGATCTAAGTCATAGCCTCCTAAAAATTTAGGAAAGTTGTTTAAATCGAGCCTGGGTAGATAGCTCTATGTACGATGCCTACGTGAGATTCGAATAGCCTCTTGTATTTGCATTAAGCTTGTAGTGGCTAGTGGGATTTCTTTGTCATCGGGTAAGTTAGGCTTTCGTGTGTTGCGATGATGTTGTTTTCATTCATGTTTATAAGAGACTCCCACTTCAGGTGGTATACTCCAATCTTCATCGTCATATAGTTCGTTGGTTCTCCAATGAACTTCCTCACTAAGTGTGGCATTATTGTGCTCTTGTAGGAGAGGCATGGTTGTGTGTGAATTTATGTGACTTTTTATAATTACTTCTTTCTAAGAGATATATCGTTAAGTCCTTTACAACGACCGTGTATGATATAACTAATCTAGATAACTAGCACCATCCCCGGCAGCAGCACCAATGATGAGTGGCGAGGTACCCCTACACTCAACCATACGAATACGAACGTTCTCACTCGCGAATCGGTCGAACTCCACAGATGGACTAGTTGTGGCACCTAGATCGTTAACCTTAGGTCGCAGTTCGCTATCTTCCCACCTGGACTAGTATTATATTTGTCATGTATGGTTTAGTCTAGAGTGAGGTGTATGATGTGTTCCTAATTCTAACACTACTCCTGAAGGCAGTAGAAAATAATATTAACTAAACTAAGCTAGGGGGAAAGGGTAAGAGAGTCTAATCTAGCCTAAGTGCAACAAACAGCTGATTCCTTGATCATTCGTACACATCTTAGACCTCGTGCATGACTACCATTGGGATTACCAAGCGCAGATCCTAGGTACGCCACTAGGATACCAAGTAGTCACACTTAAATGCTCGTAATCAATTCGTACTCATTCCATGTTCTAGGAGTTTAAGGGTGAGAGAGAAAATAGTAAATAACAATTAAATAAACAAACAAAGTGAGTGCTGTAATGATGAAGTAATCTCGATCTTTATTGCTGGTCATGTGTGTGTCCAAGTACGTCACACTCAAATAAAGAATGTCGTACAATTACATTCACCACACTATGGGCCGACACGGGAAAAATGGTCTATCTCTAGAGTGGTCAAACTTTCAGAGCTTCACTACTTCTAACACCTAATTGTCAAAAAAGGGAGAGCCACTTCTTATTTATAGACATTGCGACAGACTACGATATCACGTACGCGATATCGTAGGGAAGACGCGATATCATGTATGCGATATCGTGGGGAATGCGATATTGTGACCGATGCGATATTGCATACGTGATATTGCAGCCCATGTGATATCGTGTCCCATCAGAGATGGAGCCTCCCAAGGGAAGAAATTCTTGTTTGGATGCATGACTTGTGATAGACCACATTGGGCTCGTGATTGGCCTTCGAGAGATAGGCTCGTGACTCTTAGACTTCAGGAGGAGTTTGAGGGAGATGGTAGTAACCCAAGGTGTAATCTTTTACAGTTGCTGAACACCCTTGCTTGCCAGAAGTCCAGCCAACTGAATGAGCTGATGTTCGTGGAGGTCTTCCTCAATGGATAGAAAGTGACTACAATGTTGGATTTGGGAGCAACAAACAAATTTGTGTCACAGTAGTTGATGGAGAAACTTGGTTTGATCATCACCAAGAGTCAGTTTATGGGCCAAAGCTTTAGTGGTACCACACTTGGGGGGAATGCTGATTGCTGATGAAAGCTAATCCAACTTCATCCCAATAATGCAGGTGTAAAATGGGGTAAAGTCACTGTGCTAGCTACCTTGGTGGAGATCAAGGAGAATCAGATAGTGGAAGTACCTATTTGTGTGGGGCATCTGCTAATAGAATTTGCAGATGTGATGTCACTAGAACTGCCCAAGGTCTTACTGCCTAGGAGAAAGGTAGACTACTGGATAGAGCTGGAACTAGGGACGAGGCTGCCCGTGAGTGTTCCATATCTTATGTCCTCAATGGAGCTTACTGAGTTGCAGGAGTTGTTGGAGGTTGGCTACCTTCAACATGGGAAGGCCCCATATGGAGAACTAGTGCTGTCCTTGAAAAAGGCAAGGTGTAGGAGTACCTTGTAGAATTCGACTTTGATTGGGTTAATCGACCTGGGCGGAAGAACCAGGTAGTGAAGTACTAAGTCGAAAAGAAGTTGCACAAGCAGTGGGATGAGCCATTGAAGGCTGGCTACCTTCAAGCTTCAACGACACCATATGGAGCATCAGTGCTCTTCCAAAAGAAGCAGGCAAGGTGTAGGAGTACCTTGCAGAATTTGAATTTGATTGGGTTAATCGACCTAGGTGGAAGAACCAGGTAGCAGATGTGCTAAGTTAAAAGGAAGCTATGGAAGTGGAAAATACCTATTGTCAACTTCAATAGTAGGTGCATGATGGTCTTATTGGCTTGAGATTGATCTTTTGTATGCTCGGGGTAGCAGACTGTATGTTCCCAAGTGTGGGGGACTATGGTGTGAACTCATAAGAGAAACTTATGATGCCCAATGGGATGGGCAAACCAAGCAGGTGAATGCTATGGTCAAAGAGTATCTTCACCACCTTGTCACTGCAAGTCAAAAAAATTGGGTCACATTGTTGGACATTGCCCAATTTTGCTACAACTTGCATCAAACTTCTTCAACGGGGTTGAGTCCTACAGAGTTGGTCTTTGCGCATTAGCCCATAACACCATTGGAGGTGGCAAGATCAAAGTCACAAGGGAAGTGCCCAACGGTGTATTACTTTGCATGTGATAAATAGGACTTGTATGAGCAAGCTCAGTATAGCTTAGCCAAGGCATGGAGGCACATGAAGAAGTATGTTGATCAAGATCACAGGGCAATCCAGTTTGACTTTGATTCGGTTCATCAACTTGGACAGGAAAATTAGGTAGCAAATGCATTGAGTCGAATGAAATTCTGAAGAACAGCTAAGAGGATTCTTAGCCATTGGACCAAAGGTGTTAGTCGAAGGAATCAATGCACCAACTACTTAATCTAGTGGAAGGATTGTAGTGAAGAGGATGCTACATGGGAATGTGATGTTACCTTATGACAATTTAAGGAGCTAATCAAGCTCTACTTAGAGGGACTTTCGACGAGGGCATTAGACTCATCTGGTGGGGGTGGGTTTGTCACAACCCTTTGAGCTACTGATGTCAAGGCTTACATGCAGGCATGCATGAGTTATGGTTGGTCCACACCTTGGGTGTGGAAAGACATCTGTTGGCTACAGATGAATGTGGAGTGCATGGGTGCACTCTTGGGTGGCATGCATAGCAAGTGTGTGGGGTAACTGGAGTTACCAAAAATGATGCAGCCAAGTGGATGCATGTGAGGAGGCTGTAGTTGGATTCATTTAGATGCAGCACATTCACATCTATTATCGCCAGATGAAGCCAAGTGGGATGCATGCAAGGGGAGCTACAGCTAGGTGCATCTAGATGTTGTGCATGCACATCTGCTGTCACCAGTTGGGGCGAAGTGGATGGAACATAGAATTGGCAGTGGGTTACACGCATACTCCACGATGGATATGCGAGTAATGGGTTTGCAGCGCCAATCACGGGATCATACTAGCAAAGGCCAGGAATGCCCGCACCTATAAACCCAAGAGGTGTTGGGGACACCTCAAGAGCCACGGGGGCGATTAACATGATGCAACACCAGTTACGGGAGCGTATTGGCAAGGCCGGGAATGCTCGTGCCTATAAACACAAGGTGTTGGAGAACCTCTAGAGCTACAAGATGTAGCACTAGTTATGGGAGCATACTGGCAAGGCTGGGAATCGCCATGCCCATAAACACAAGGTGTTGGATCACCTTTAGAGCTACAAGATGTAGCGCCAGTTACAAGAGCATATTGGCAAGGTTGGGAATGCCTGCGCCCATAAACACAAGGTGTTGGAGCATCTTTAGGGCTACAAGATGTAGTGCCGGTTATGGGAAGTGTATTGGAAAGGTTGGAAATGGCCATGCCTATAAACACAAAGTTTTGGAGCACCTATAGAGCTACAAAATGTAATGCTAGTTACAGGAGTGTACTGGCAAGGCCGGGAATGCCTGCACCTTGTTACAAGAGGTGTTGCTCACATTGGAGTAGGAACCTCTTGTACATGTTGTATTATACCTTTGTGAGTAAAGGTTGGGAGTTTTTCCTGTAAGTGTGTTCTCCTTGTGCTTGAGCATCGCTATGCATTTGTTATGAGTAGTTGGCTAAGTTGGGCACTTAGCACTATCACCTGGTGAAAAATTTTCCTCTGCGATTCACTCGGTGACAAAGATGTACTAAGGAAGTTTGGATGCTCTTTACTACAATTGGTTCTCAAGTATCTAGTATGTTTAGATGATAAATCATTTAAACAAAAAAAAGGAGGATCTCAAAGTGGTTAGGTAGATTATAAATCATTTTGTAAAAAATGAGGAGCTCAAAGTGGTTAGGCAAGTAGCTCACTGTTTGATAATACAATGTGTTGAATGAAAAAAGAGTAACAAGGGGTATGATTTGTAGGTAAGTTTGACAAACCAATAATTGTAAATACTAACCTCATGAAGAAACAAAAAGAGTAGTTGTTGAAGGTAGTTAATAAATGGCCAATAACCTTTTCTTGCTTGTAAAATGAAATAATAGGGATAGATTCATGCATATGCTAGCATTAGATCTACATAGACTCTTCTATGAAGAGCAACAAATAGTCACAAAGAAGCTTGAACCAAAAGTTAAAGTAGGTTGTTAAAAAGAAGGTTGAAAAGCTCCTTAAGATTGAGTTCATCTATCCTATGATAGATAATGAGTGGATGGATCCACTTATCATTGTAGCCAAAAGAGAAGGAAAATTGAGAGTTTGCATATACTTTATGCTGTTGAATATGGCTACTTTCAAAACTCATTTTTCCTTACCATTTGTGAACCAAGTGTTGGGTACTATCATAGGGAATAGGTATTATAATTTTCTAGATGATTATAATAGTTATAATCAAATCCAAATCACTATAAAAGGCTAAGTCAAAACAATGTTCACAAGTCCACATGGAACTTTTGCATACAGAGAGATGTCCTTGGCCTATGTAATACCCCTATAACCTTCCAACATGTTGTCCTCAATATCTTTTAGTAGAAAATTAGTAGTGGAGTAGAAATATTTATGAATAACTTCTCCACCTATGGTGTTGATTTTTAATAAGTAGTAGACTACCTAGAGTAGGTATTGAAAAAATTTAGTAAGACTAATCTAAAGTCCAACTAATAGAAAAGTCACTTGATGGTCCAAGAGGGCATCATTCTAGAGCACCAAATCTTAGAAAGACATTGAGATGAATCTAGAAAAGATAAGGATCATCCAAGAAATCATCAGATAATCTTAAATAGTTAAAGATGTGAGGTTATTCATTGGGCATACTAGTTACTATAGACGCTTCATCAAGAATTTCTCAAGAATTATCAAACCATTAGTGGAGCTCACCAAGAAGGATGAAACATTTAAATGGACTAAGGGATGTGAGAAAGCATTATAACTATTGAAGCAGAAGCTCATGGAAACAATAATCCTACAAGCCTTTGATTGGTCCAAATCATTCTATATCATGACTAATGCATATAATTTTTCCTTGGAAGCAATACTTAAATAGATGGATGATAAAAATGTTTCTATTACATTCATTATATAAGTAAAAGAATTGTAGGTGCATAGATCAACTACACCACAAAGAAAAAAAAGAACTAATAATAGTGGTGTATGCCTTTGAGAAATTCCAGCATTATGTAATTGGATATTCTATTTTTATGCATACTTGTCATAATGTTATCCACTTTCTCATTAACAAACTAGCAATGAGACCCTGCATCATATAGTGGCTAGTGATTTTAAAATAATTTGATCTAACAATGATGAATGGGAAGGAAACTAAAAACATAGTTGTTAATCATTCATCTCAATCAAGATGGGATAACAAGGCTAATGAAGAACCTTTGTCTAATTAATTTTGCAATGAGTTATTTTTTGCTAAGGTAACTAAGGCTTCAACACCAAGGATCATAACTAGTATGATGAATTCTTCTCCTATATACTCATACAAGAAACTCCTATCAAATGAGATCGTAAGAGGAAGTAACATTTCCTCTGCCAAGTTAAGTATTAAATGAAAATAAAGGAGAGCCTCTATAAAATCTGCACAAATGATCTAGTATGATGGTGTCTATTTAATGAAGATTAACTTAGAGTTCTTCAAGATGCTCATGAAGGCCCTATTCAGGGTCATTATTTTATAAGGAGAATGATCATTAAAATCCTAATGATGGGATACTTTTGACCTATGGTCTTTAAGAATTCCCACCATTTCATCCATTCTTGTGAGTGATATCAATAAGATGGAGGGATGATAACTAGGATGGAAGAATCTTGATGGTGGATTAAGCCACTGAAGCCCTTTGATCTTTGGGGGATTCATTTTATGGGGCTCAACATTCTAATGTCCAATGAAAAGACTTACATCATTGTTGTTGTTGACTATCATACCAAATGTGTTGAGGCTATGGTTATCATTGATTATACTTCTTCTATGAAATCTTGATTCTTTTAGCAATGGGTGGTAAATAGGGTTGGTGTGCCTAGGGCCCTCATTTTGAACAACAAAGCTCAGTTCATCAATGCTACTTTTCATAATTTAATGCAATGCTTGGGATGGAGTACAAACTCATAGTACCCTATCATCCCTAAGCTAATGGTCAAGTTGAAATCACCAATAGGGAGATTATTGAAATTATAATAAGAACCATTAGTTAATATACGAAAGACTAGAGTACAAAACTCAAAGATGCCCTATAGACATATTGCATAAGTTGAAAGCTTCCTATAGGTTACTCTTCCTATGAGTTACTGTATAGAAAGTTACCTAACCTTCTAATTCAAATTGAGCTTTGTACACTCACAACTACATATGACCTTAACTTAGACATCAACTTAGCATAAAAATAAACATTGTTGATACTAAATGTGCTAGATGAGAATCAAAAAGTAGCCCTCATGATGAACAAAGTGAATAATACATACAACAAGCAATGACATGATGCTAGAATAAGAAGTGTTAAATTTTAATTAGGAGACAAGGTTATCTATTGGAACCCCATGCATGTGTCTCAAAAAACTAAGTTTCAAACATTATGAGAATGACCTTACATTATGCATTCAACTTCTTTTTTCTAGGCCCATGATAATTTATCAACTAACAAGCCCATAAAAGCACATGTTGATCAACCTCCAACAAGTTAAATCCTTCAAAAACTTCCAAGAAACTAGGTCTAACCACAACACCTTAATGCAAAGGCAAGCATGCTCTATTTCTAGGATCTCTAACTTTTAACTCAATCATGGGGGAGACAATCATCTAACTTGATCCTTTGTAAGGATAAAATTTCACCTTTCTTTGTTGTACATCATCTTTAATTATTTTGACTATTCTTCTTATGTTTTTCATTTTATTGAAATTTTGACTTTCATCTATATATGTTTCTTTATTTTTACTCATACTTATTTTTTGAAATTTTTAAAATTTTCAAATTTTTACTCATTATGATTATTATTATTATTGCCAATTGTAGTTCATCATAATTTTCATTTTCATGTACAGACCAACCTTGTTGATGAGTGGCGAGGTACCCCTACACTCAACCATATGAATACGAGCACTTCATGCATGATCTGATTGAACTCTGCAGACGGACTAGTTGTGGTATCTAGACAATTACTCGTAGATCGTAGTTCGTTGTCTTCCCACCTGGACTAGTATTAGCTTGTCACGTATGATTTAGTCCAGAGTGAGGTGTATGATGTGTTCCTACACTAATGCTACTTCTAGGTATGATTGGAAATAATATCAACTAAGCTAGCAAAGAGAGGGTGAGAGGGAATCTAAACTAGCCTAAGTGCGATGAGCATCCATTCCTTAATCATCTGTACACATCTTGGACCTCGTGCATGAGTACCACTGGGATTACCAAGTGCATGGCCTAGGTACACTACTGGGTTACCAAGTAGTCACACTTAAATGCTTGTGATTAAGTCGTACTCATTCCACATTACTAGGAGATAAGGGTCGAGAGATATTAACTAAGAAAGCAATAAATAATAATAACAATTAAATAATTAAGCTAAGTGGATGCTGCAATGATGAAGTAATCTCGATTTTTATTACTGGTCATGTGCATGTCCAAGTATGTCACCCTTGAATAAGGATGATGTACAATTACAATCATCACACTGCGGGCATGCACTGGGAGAAAGGGTTTAGAGGAAAAAATGACAAAAAGTTCCTACCTTAATACTAAAGACTCTCTAACCAAATCTACCTACCTCTTATTTATATATGAGGAGACAGACCATGATATCGCGTATCCGATATTGCATCTAGGCTTCGATATCGCGTATGCGATATCATGAATGTGATATCGCAGCCAACAATTCATGACTCATCATACCCCCATGACTAAATGAAAACTCGTCCTCAAGTTAAAGTGAGAACAAGATCCATTGATTACACAGTGGATAGGTATGGTATTATTGACTAACTAAAATGGATTCATGCCGTAGTGTGGAATTAGAACAAAATTGAGACACAACATGAAGAATGCAAAAGAAAATCCTATAACTACAAAATTGGGTGAAACTCATGTCGTTCCTGGTGGTAGTGGCTCCTCCATTGGTTCCTTTCCCTTGTCTTGTGCTCTAGGTCTTAGGATTTGATGGCATTGAAGTATGGACTGGAGTTTCTCCTCTTTAGTTCAAGGATCTTGTGTTGTCCATGCTAATGTTCTAATGTTTGATGAAGTTGTCACCTCCCATGGGCACAGTAGTTGCGGAAACATTTTATTTGCTTTGACATACCAAGCTGTAAACACCCACCGTTCCTCCTTGTAGGCTCTAGCTTTGTCTTTTTATTCTTGAAAATCTGTGAGCCATCAAGCCAAGTCTCTTTCGACACCTTTCTACCCTTGGTAGCTTGCTTTAACCACCTTGAGTTTAGAATTTGCAACCTCCAATTTTTGCAATGTTTTCTTATGTTCTATAAATTCTATTTCATATTTGATGTAGGTGGTGGCTACCTGTTGCTCGAGCTCTATTTTTGGGCACCCTACTGTTAACATGGCAAGGTTGGCATACCGCAGGTTTGCCAACTCCATGTACTTTATAAGGTCCTGGATTTGTAGGTCCCGACTCTTAACTTTCGCCTGGTGGAAAATGCGTATGTGTCCAATATGACCTGCCAATCAATGTGTTGAGAACTAAGAGCATTGATGTGGACCTTGGCCATATGGATCTCCTTTTTGATGATTTGTTTATACATCCCCACCTGGTCCCGGAAATGCTCCTTTAGCTTCTCATGTGGTTTAGCCTCATTCTGCCATGCACTTATTTCAATGGACGTCTTCTGATGGATGCTGTGTACCTCCTCTATTGAAAGGGTTTGATTTTCCCTGGCTAAACAGTTCATGTCTTGGTTGACCCTGATTAGTTTTTCTCGCAACTGCTAAAAATGTTTCTTTAGAACATTCTTTTGCTTCTACACAGAGGTCAACTGAAGGTTGTCAGCAACAAGTTGTTTATTCTCCTCTTGTAAGGCCTTGAGTGCCTTGGCATGAGCGTAAGTTTGCTCTTATGCCATAGAGGCATCCTAGTTAGCCTTCTCTTTTTCTTCTGCCACCCTTTTATTCTCTGTCAACAATTTATTGAGTTGCTTAGTTCTGAAAGTGTCGAGCTGGTCTATGGGAATAAATTGGGAAGGATCCCACTGCGCTGCTTGTAGGGTCACAAGCCTTTCTTGCAATCTTTTCACTTCTACTTCAGTGTGCTTGACCCTCATCTCTATCAGGACCAACTTCCCCTTGGTGGAAATGAGGTCTGATTGTATTGCTGTAACATCCTGTGGGATGTCAAACAAGGATGTCATTACCTATCCTATTTGTAGCAATCGGTTGAGTATATCCTCATGTT
Source organism: Gnetum montanum (assembly GCA_015680685.1). Lineage (NCBI taxonomy): Eukaryota > Viridiplantae > Streptophyta > Gnetopsida > Gnetales > Gnetaceae > Gnetum > Gnetum montanum. The sequence continues at coordinate 386,178 of MNCI01028755.1, read as the reverse complement.
CCGCAGGAGTCATTGAGGTACCGGCTAGAGTTTGAGCATCCTGTTCTCCTGTAAGATCTACCGGTGGCACAACAAGCACATTGAATGATTCTTTAATGTGGTCTATGACCACTTTTGCGGCTCTCATTGCATCTCGATGCTGCATGACCACCACCATGGCCCCTTCACCAGTTTCCAATTGCACCTGAAAGGACACAACATTCCCTAAAATCTATTGTGACCAAGCACTCTTCCCTCTTCTTGTCTGAATGGACACTTCACCTCACATGCAATCCATAGAAACCATAGGCTGTACAACATTGTCGATGACGTGGAAAAGATTTACATCATCATGACTTCCCCAACTGATCTTCTCAGCGATGGCTCAAAGATGGCTCATCGATGGTATGTAATCTTGCGGCAGTGGTGGTGGTTGATCCTACTGGCCCGTGCTAGGCCCTACTTCTTATTGTTGACTAGGTCCCATGCTTGGAAGTTGGCTAGGTCCTGCAAGTTGAGTTGCAGTTGGCCCTGTCATTTGTTCTTTTTCTTGTTCTCACGCTAGTGTCTCACTAGTGATTTTCCTTGTAGCTGGTAGCTTTAGTAGTTTGACATATGAAGCATTTTGGGCTTTTTGAAGGACATCGTTAGTGTATCCTCTGATACTAGCATGGCAACATAGCTTTCTAATAAGACAAGGGAAGGGCAACGTAAACTTCCCTGTCTTCCATTCTTCAAACCACCTTAGGATCTCCATAAAATATAGATGAGGTAGGTTAGCATTAACCTTTCCCATCAACACTACAAATCCTCTTGCCACATATGTTGAAATTCTTTTTAAACCTCTTGTGGGGAAGATGTGATAAGTCTCTATTTTGAAATAAATCTTCTCTTCTGTTGTCAACTCCCCATAGGTCTTATCTTCCTTGTCGTATGCCTTGTCTAACTAAACTCATCACACATCATGGTCTGAGTAGGTAAAAAACCGAGCAACCTTTGGCCCTATATTCGAAAGGTTTAATATTTTTGAAATGGCTTGAATAGAGAAATCAACAGTCACACCATCACAAATGTTAACCGTGGTGCCTTCTTCTTTGTTGTGCGTATGTTTCCCCTAAGTACCAGGCATCGCTTTCAGAGAGGGTAGGCCACAATGGGGATCCTTTGAGGTGGTCCCTAACGACCTCCAGAGCAAATTCTATGAAAGGTCCAAAGTTTAATTCCATGATCACTACAGTTAACATGGACCTTTCATGGATGGCCTGAACAAAATCCTGGGGCAACGTGAGATGTCGTCCCTATTTAGATATTGCAGTAGCTCCTCTTTCTACTTGCCTTGATTGTACAGTGGCAGGGTCTTCTTGATGGATACTAAATGATTGTTCTTCTTGCTTTACATGTTATTCGGTAGGAACTTGTCCTTCACCTCTCCTAGGTTGCTTGATCACACCTTGAGCAAGACCTTTCTACTTACATGGGGCCAATCGTTAGTAAGGTTGTTACCAAGGTTAGGTTATACCTTGCTACTTGCCTTAATGAATTTGCTTTATCTCCGTGTGATGTTAATTATTAGGAGAAAATGTCCTCGAAAGATTATAATATTTAATCCTCTTTGCTTAGGTGGTTTTCAAATCTAGTTTCCTAGTATAACTAAGGAGATGAAATTGTTTTTGGTGCATTTATCATTAATTTTATAACTAATTACCCTTAATAATGTCCTTCAGGCA
>MNCI01028755.1:321310-370587 GCA_015680685.1 Gnetum montanum | reverse complement strand
TTTTTTTTTAACTTTTTAAAACTTTTTGAATTATTTCTACGATACCATAACCTAAAAAAAATACGCTTGTTTGGAATCCAAAAAAAAGTATGCCCATACGGAATCTAAAAAACTAAAAAAACAGTTTTTGTTTTCTATTTTAAGTTTCTTTTAAATTTTAATTTAAAATTATTTCTAGGATACCATAAACCAAAACTTCTTAAAATTAACTATTTCTGACGTCAACGTTGGAACACCCATCTTTTCCAGTGCCGCGTTTGTGCACGCAGGCCGTCCACACAGACGACGACATCCTGGGGCACCAACCGTGCCTTCGGGGAAGGCCCGCCATTGCTGGGACGAGGCCCTTGTCAATGACTCCTACGCCTGGGCCGAATGCGTGCTGGCCCAACCTCACCACGCCTTTGCAGGTGGCCGTGGCCGTGCTGTAGGGCCTGCTTGAGACCAGCGTCACGCCCTTTAACGGCTTCACCTACAACCACATCCACATGTAGGGCTCCAACATTGGCGGTGCCATTTTTGACTCCCATGGACACCGCCACACGGCTGTTCATCTTCTACGCTATGCTCACCCAAGCAAATCACCGTGCTTCTTCATGCAACTGTTAACCGCGTACTCTTCCATCAACCCAATGATAAGCTTTCTAAATATGCATGTTTTGTGGGTTTAATAACTTTTAGTTAACGTTGATTTTAGCATGGTTGAGTTTGTTCAAGTGGTGGTGCTAGGGAGGCACCGGCGGCAAGCACAGTAGCATTCATGGATGAGTTGGGGTAGGAGCACATGGCGTACCTGGACGAGAAGGTGAGAGGCGACATGATCACACAGTTGCTTGAGGTGCCGATTATGGGTCAAGGCATGTCTCTCATAACCCCAAGTGTTATAGACATGAAATATTATTTATGGTTACTCATACCCTCCCCATATGGGTATGCCGTTATAGACATGAAATATTATTTATGGTTACTCATACCCTCCCCATATGGGTATGCCGAAAAATTATTGATGGTTACCTATGAGTTCTCCCTAGAATGTTATGGATGCAATATTATTTACTATTACCAATGTATGACTAATAGTGGCCTGCCAAAATAGCAAATAATAAAACTCAAAAATTAAAATCAGTATCCATAAAAAGGTTAAAGTAATTAATAATAAGCCATGAGGTAAAATCTTTTATAAGTGATATCACTTTTTTTGCTTTAATACAAATATTGAGGTTAATCCATAACTCTATCTCAAATCCTTTTGCTATTTTAACCTCAAGCATGGATATTGAAAAATGATGTAAATTTTGTTAGAAGTGGTCCTTTCCTCCTTACTAATAATAAATTTTCTTCACTTATTTCTTTTTTCAAAGTATCAATTGTATAGTTGTACACGTGAGTGAGTAGATGGTTCTAAAATTGGAAATCTTTTTCTTTCCATATACATATTTTAAATGATATCTATTTTGTGTTAAGTTTATGATGCACTCTAATTTTTTTTGTTCATTATTTATATTTTTTTGGGGTCTAACACCCTTAAAAAGGATAGTAAACTCTACTACATAGAATAAGATAAAGAAGGTAATTCAAATGTGCCTTTAAGTTTGGGTTAAAAGAATAAATTTTTTATCATACTGATGGGATGCGATATCGCGTACGTGATCTCGCAGCCCGCTGCCAATTCTATAAATAAGAGGCAGCTCTCCCTTGTTTCTCCATCTAGATCTAGACCTTAGACAAACTCTTGGCATTTTTCCATTTTAGAGTTAGAATAATTTCCATGTACCCATAGCAGGAGTCTCAAAGTGAATGGATCTTTATTCGAGCAATTCTGTACCTGAGCACACAATTGTGTACAGCAATAAAGACAAACTTTTAGATAAACCTTACAGTGCATGGACTAAGCTAAATAGGACTTTAATTATTGTTAATTGTTTAAATGCTTTCTTAAGGACTTAATCTCTCTCAACCCTCAACTCTCATAGTTAAGTGCATCTAGTACAATTGCTTTGAGCACGTGCGTTACGCTTGGTAATCCCAGTAACGAATAGCGTTTGGTAATCCCAGTAGCGTTGCATTGGTTCAGGGTGTGAAACGGCAAGTGGGAACGGATACTGATGCTAGGATAATTAAGGATTAGTTAGTTAAAGTTAGTTACTTAGTTTCTTTACCCTTTCCCTCATTAGCATAGGCGATAAAACATAAAAGATATAAAGATCACATGCCTCAAGCTTACTTAACCATACAACCATGACAAATACAAGTAAGCTTGGGAGGACAACGATTGATTAACCTTAGGTGTTCCATAAGGCGTGTAGGCACTTAGTCTGTGGAGTTCGACTAGATCGTGCTTGTAATGCTTGTATTCGTATGGTTGAGTGTAGGGGTACCTCACCACTCATCATTGGCGTCGTTGCCAGGGACTAAGTTGTTTGTGCACTAAGTAGAACATAGGAAATCATCCACATCATTGGGGAGCTTAAACGAACCCTTAGGATTAATCAAAAGAAAATTTAAACAACGGTCAATAGCACATCAACAAGATAACAATGTCTTCTTCTTCTCATAAAAGCGCTTCACCACCTAGGGATCACACAAGAGACAGTCGACAACACAACATACATAGCCAAGAACCTCCAGTTCCTCAACAATTCAATGTGGTATATATTAATCATGATGAATATATACCCGACTTTACCTTTGTCTTCCATCAATATGAACAATTGTGATGGAGAGACTTGAAGGGTAACATAGTGTTGCCTCCAGATAGAGCTGCCCCCAACATGCTCCTTCGTGCCCTTGCACGAATTGACATGTCGCAATTATATGCTGAGTACGTTGCATGCAATTACAACATGAGGGACTACCAACCCACAGAAGCGCAATGTCAACGGGACTTGTGGCAGGAGAGTCACCACACATCGTTGAAGGGCAAAGGCCTCCATAATGCTTTGCTCGTTATAAGAGAAATTAAGAGTGGTGAACCTATCTCAATAGGTTCTCCACAAAATGATGTTCCCCCTCCTAACGATAGTGAGGAGGTAGGGTATCAGAACCTTTGCTCCATGATTCACAACCTTGGTTCTGATTCCCACGAACACCAAGTGTTCAATGAGGGAACACAAACACAAGATAAGGGCAAGCATTCTGATTGTCATCACGATCAGGGTCGAGATCACCGAAGAGAAGGTAGGAAACATCATCATGGCGATGGTTCTCCTTCTTCTTCCTCTTCATCGCACCATTCACCCTCTCCTTTCACATCCGGACGTAGTCACAAAGAGCACAACCGTGAGGATAAGGGTAAGGGTAAGCAAAATGAGAAACCTCGATGAGAGAGTCGAGAGCAAGGATGAGGGCATTCTAGGGAATCAAGGCATGAAAGAAGGAAAAGTAGGGAACCACGTAGGCATCATAGATGTCATGAGAGATGATCATGATGAACCCCTACTTGCAACCCAAAGCATGTTAGACATTACAGAGGTCATTAGAATACCTACAAGGCACCAAAAAGATAGTCAGATCAAGAGACTAGACATGAATAATATCCCATGATTTGAGGGGGGATACAATGCTGATTCGCAAAACCACTTACAGGCATTCCACGATGCCTGTGCCTTGCAAAATATTATAAATGAGTGGAAGAAGTTAAATTTTTTCCCTAGGAAACTCATAAAAGAAGTAGAAAGTTGGTACCGGTCCTTAGAACTGGAATACACTAGACGGTGGAGTACGATGCTAGAATTGTTTAACAATAAATACCAAACATACTCCAGAGTGTCCAACTTGCGTAAGAAGACCCAAGGATGGAAGTAGGGTAATCACGAACCCTTGGATGCTACCATGGGCCGATATTATGCATTGCTACATTGTTGCCCAAGCCATGGTTATGCACAACGAAATCAACTACGCCACCTCGTAGATGGGCTAAGACACGAAACTAGGAGAAACCTTGGGACATAGATTGTTGGAGCAAGTAGCTAAGGAAGTAGTAGAGCTATGGAAAAGAGAAAGCGTAGAAGAGTATAACCGTAATCCTTCCCTCCGAAAGAGGGGAGTAAGATTTTGTGAGGAAGAGGATGAGTCACCACTCAAAGAGTTGGTGAATAGAAAAACCTTGCCGCTTCAAAAGTTAACAACTAAAGTGTCAACTAAGGTAGATCAAATGTGGGACTCCTTAGACAGTAGATTTGAAACTGTTTTAAAAATCATAGAGTAGTCTAAGGAGCGAAGTAGTGACCATGATAAGAAAAAGAGGAGAGATTCAGACCATGCACGTAACAACCGTAAGGGAAAAATGAATATCATTGATGAGGTTGTGGATTCCAATATGGATGATGACGGTGGATGTGAAATATCCCAGTATGACCATCCTAAAGGATGTTGCCCAATAATCAGAGTTCGGGGTGTATGCACTCAACCCAAGACTTAACAAACGGCAAGAACCCCGAAGGTTACCTTATCCCCAAGGTAACCTAAGGCAGTTCCACCAACCCTTAACCTATTATTCAAGTGGAACTCTACCACAACCTATCGAGCAACACCAGTAGTGGAAATACCCATAGTCATGGGGGATGCCACCGCCTAGGCAATAATACCCTTACCGGCAACCAGATCTGTATGGCTATTACGTGCAGTAGTCGGTTTCTCCAAGTGACTTTATGGGTCACGTGACTCCACAATGGCACTACCAAGTTCTGGAGTATTTTAAAACTCCCTCTCCTAGAAGAGACACTCCACATGCATACCATCCTTTGAATCCATCTGCATCTCTTATGCCAATAGTTCCACTACCACCCGCTCCAACGATGCAAGGGGAACTCCCCACTCAACCACAGCAACGTAATGCTATGAGAATTGTAAACCTTCAACCCATTGCTAGTTCTAACAACCGTACAAAGAGAAGACCCTTCTTTAGAACCAACAATCCAAACAAGCTCTCACAACCACAAGCGGTTGAGTCTATGACCACTCCTCCATCAAGAAAGGCTTCAGAGCTTCCTTCAAACCAACAACAGAGCTCAACACACACGATTATGTTAACACATACCATCACTAACTAGATAAAGGTGGGCCACCTTCTCAGGAAACTCTCTAACCCTGGAAGTCCCTTAATCTACCTCCAAGTCACTAGGAACGAACCACGTAAGGCTCTTCTTGACTCAAGTTTCGGAGTCAACTTAATATCACAAGAAATATATAAAGGCTAGAACCTACCCCCACTCAAGAAGAGAAATATTCAATTAGAGCTGGCTGACCAGTCCATCATTATCCCTTTGGGACTTGTGGAGGACATTGTTACTACTGTGTGTGGTTGGTCATACCCAGCTGATTTCCTAGTGATAGAAGTCCACAATAATAAAGGGGCCTTCCAAGTATAATGGGGAGGGCATGGCTAAGTACCATAAATGCATGTTTAGGAATCCATGGTCTTTCCTTGAAAATATCTAAGAAAAACATTTATGGAAAGATCAAGAAGAAAAAAGTTCCATGCATCACATATAGTGATATAGAGGGTGATGACATGGAGGAATGCTTAGCATCTCCTGCATACAACTGGTGTGCTCAGGAAATTAACATACAAAGGTGTCTGTATGTAGCAACCACACAACAAGAGAACACCTAGTGGTTGATAGCTAATCAAGAGAGCAACCCACCAATATGCATGGAACTAACTGGGGGAACAACTTGCAACCACAATGAAAGCATAGATACATTGGAATATGAGTGTCGCCAACTTCCAACCCTTAATATAAAAACATCAATTGGGAGAAGTTGGACACTCCTAAAAAATTTAAATAAGCGCTCATTATTTCGGATCTCTCCCTTTCAATTCAGTCATGGGGAAGATGGCCACCTATGCTGATCATTTGAGGCCCTTAGTTCTTTTAAGTTTTTGTTTTACACATTTTTTTTGCCCATTTTTGTTTTACAAATTTCTTTAACTTTTCTTGTTTTTGTTTTACAACATCATTTATACTTTTTCTTTTATTTGTGTGTGTATGTGTGTGTTTTATCCATTTTGTTAAGTTTGTCACCCAATAAGTGCTCTTAATGATGGTATGAACTATTTTCTATTGGTTGCTAATGTTTGGTTTTTACCTTTAAGTTACAATGTTGATACTAAGTTATGGTTCTTTTGATATAGCAGGCAATGAGTCTACATCATCCATGCATCCATAAATCTCTATGGTCTCTCTTGGCTTGGAACTATACAGTCCTTTTCTTCAAAATAATAAGAACTATTAACAAATCAGTGACTGGGTATGTCTCAAACTAAGGAAGGACTCAAGGATTGAAAAGGGTGTGGCTTCAAGGGAACTTGATGTGCTTGTGCTAGCCATTCTCTTGGGTGCTTGAATGTTTTCTTCTTGAGTTTTCTTACCATTTTAACAATTTTCATATTATCGGGAAGTTGAGTAAATAAAAATAATAAGTCTTTGCATGGTGTGGTTTTCACACAAAAACATCAAAAAAAAACTATGAGAATTCAAACCACACCCCTTAGATGAAATAATCATTTGGGCCACAAGCACTAATTATGGAACTAAAATAAACATGTTCCCTCTAACTAAGGCCCTTCTCACTTCCTATTCTCTCCTCCATTTCGTTGGAATGGTGGTGGCTCTTGGGTAAAGGCATTCTTGTTACTTCAAGTGGATGGATTGGCCGAATGCATTAATGCAAAGTCACTGGATGTGGTTTGTTTGAGGCCAGACTTAGAATGGGATTTACTAAGTTACATTAATCATTAAATACACAAGGGGCTATACACCACCTTGTTCTTGAGATTCCATTCCATTCTCTTCTCTCCATCCTTCTTTTTCCATTTATCACCTCATTGTCGGTTGTATCAGTAGTCCATATCTTGGTGGATGAATTTTTTATTTTTGGTAAATTCTTGTGGTTAAGACTTTAACTATTGTTTCCAAATGACATTCCTAGAGCCTACAGAATCTTTGAATGTGGTATTGTCAGGGCATTAAGGGCATGAGCCTACTTTGGGGAGGACCCACTAACATTCCTATTTGGTGCATCCGTTAATTTCTTTCCTTTAAACATTTCTGCAATCAACATTTATTTTCTTCATTTCCATCCTGGACATCCCTTTCATTAGCATTACAATTGTTTCTTTTTCTCCATTCTCTTGCTACCAGAGGTTCACTCTCAATCATGGGGGTCCTGGTCCAATTTTTTTGATTTTTTCCAAACCCCTACACCTCGGGTAGGCACCAATATTGTATCTCCAGATCCGTATAAGCCATATCACAACTCAACCAATGGGCCTTACACTGAAGCAAGGTATCAATTGCATTATGATTCATTTACCCTTGCTAATATAAGACTATGTTGTATGTGTAGATGGCAATCATACAACAACAGATTGGACCTGGAGGGAACACTTAGAATGGATCGGTGCTGAAGCAGTTATGCAAGGAGCAAGATTGGTGGTGCACTTATGAATGGATAACAAAAGGTGCAATCTTGGAGTTGGCAACAACAAACTTCTTCTCTCTTCTCTCTTCTCTCTCATCTACCAAATAAGGCCTGATGTCAAATGTATAAAGTGTTCATTCTTGTTATTGTGAACACCAGTTTTATCATGTTCTGTAATGATGATCTGTTCACATGTCATCCCATTCACCATTAATTCCATTCAAGTCAATAATCCCATACCTTCCCAATATTTTGTAAGGAACTCAAGGATGAGTTTTTATTTAGTCATGGGGGTATGATTGGATGCAATATCACATACACGATATCGTGTCCTTCCCTGTGATATTGCGTACATGATATCGTAGCCCGCCACTAATTCTATAAATAAGAGGCGGCTCTCCCTTGTTTCTCCATCTAGATCTAGACCTTAGCCAAACTCTTGCCATTTTTCCATTCTAGAGTTAGAATAATTTCCATGTGCCCGTAGTAGGAGTCCCAAAGTGAACGTATCTTTATTCAAGAAATTCTGTACTTGAGCACACAATTGTGTACAACAATAAAGATGAACTTTTGGATAAATCTTGCAATGCATGGACTAAGCTAAATAGGACTTTAATTATTGTTAATTTTTTAAATGCTTTCTTAAGGACTTAATCTCTCTCAACCCTCAACTCTCATAGCTAAGTGCATTTAGTATGACCGCTTCGAGCACGTGCATTACGCTTGGTAATCCTAGTAACAAATAGCGTTTAGTAATCCTAGTAGTGTTGCATTGGTTCAGGGTGTGAAATGGCAAGTGGGAACAGATATTGATGCTATGATAATTAAGGCTTAGTTAGTTAAAGTTAGTTACTTAGTCTCTTTACCCTTTCCCTCATTGGCATAGGTGATAAAACATAAAAGATATAAAGATCACATGCCTCAAGCTTACTTAACCATACAACCATGACAAATACAAGTAAGCTTGGGAGGACAACGATTGATTAACCTTAGGTGTTCCATAAGGCATGTAGGCACTTAGTCTGTGAAGTTCGACTAGATCACGCGTGTAATTCTCGTATTCGTATGGTTGAGTGTAGGGGTACCTTTTCACTCATCACATACAAAAGATGCTTTGTAATGTAGACTTTAAATTGATGACATATGATGAGCCACGATATCGCATACGTGATATTGCGGCTTGCCTCAATTTCTATAAATAAGAGGCGTCTTTCCTTGTTCTAGGCAGTTAGACTTAGATCCTTAGCTAAACTCTTGTAGTTTTACCATTCCAGAGTTAGAATAATTCCTATGTGCCCATAGTAGGAGTCTTAAAGTGAACGGATCTTTATTCGAGAAAATTGTACTTGAGCACACATTTGTGTGCGGCAATAAAGACAAAATTTATGATAAACCTTGCAGCATACAGATTAAGCTAAATAGTAATTAATTATTATTGAATGTTTAAATGCTTTCCTAGTTAATTAATCTCTCTCAACCCTTGACTCTCCTAGTTAAGTACACTCAATATGATCACTTCGAGCATGTGTGTAGCGCTTGGTAACCCAATAACGATTAGCATTTGGTAATCCCAGCAACGTTGCACTGGTTCAGGATGTGTGTGACAAGTGGAAACGGATACTAGTGTCAAAAACAATTAGAACTTAGTTAGTGAATAGTTAATAAAAGTTAGTCACTTAGTTCTCCTTACCTTCCCCTATTAGCATAAGACATTAAAAAGATAAAAATATAAAAATCATATACCTCAAGCTTACTTCACCATACAATTATGACAATACAAGTAATTTTAGGAAGACATCGATTGATTAACCTTAAGTGTTCTATTAAGGCGCGTAAGCACTTAGTCCTTGGAGTTCGACCAGATCACGTGTGAAACGCTCGTATTCATATGGTTGAGTGTAGGGGTACCTCGCCACTCATCAACATAGAAATTATGATGAAAGAAAGTCAAATAAAATTCTATACAAAAAATCAATCCTTATTATACTAAATACAAAAATATATATATGTTCAAATGAAATTCTATAGTTTAAAAAGGGGACTATTTAAACTTAAAACAATTTGACTATAGGTACATCCAAAGAAATATAGCCAACATGATGCATTAGAAGATTTATATAAGAATATAATAATACCTCAAATGTGACTTGAATTGGAAACCTTCTACTCAACAAAACAATTAGCCAACTAGTTAAGTCACTTCTAACTAGAGTAATGAAGAATATGAAACCTAATAGTTAGTGTTGTTAGCCACTTGAATGATAAGATGCTAATTTCTTAGTTTGTAAAGCTTGGGTGTGGTCACTTGAGAACATGTTAAGCTTTTTCTCATCCATGGGTGCTCCTAGAATTCGTTTGATGGGATTGTCATTAAGCCTTTAGGTGATAACCCTTTATTAGCCAACTCACTTAAAGCTTATATTTTTTGAAAAAAAAAAATGAAGTGTCAACTTAGTGGAAAGCCTATTCATTTGGAATCCTCAAGTTATAGGATTGATTCTAAGGGATAATGCTAAGTTATAAAGTACTATCTAAGTTTTACATATTGGCTATATGTCTAGGAGGTACATGTTTTCATTTGGTTCTAGTTTTGACAAATCCATTCCACTTCTTCCATCCTTAAAAAAAATATTTTCTAGTAGTATTTATATTATCATTGAGATGATAGCTACATGCTCATAGCTATCTATCCTAAGATTCTCTATCACAATGTGATGAGCGATGAGGTACCCCTACGCTCAACCATAAAAATCATAAGCATTCACACATGATTTAGTCAAATTCTATGGATGGGGCTAGTTGTGGTATCTAGATCATCATGCACTAATCATGGTTCACTATCTTTCCACTTAGACTAGTGGTAGCTTTGTCATGTATGGTTTAGTTCAAAGTGAGGTATATGATGTTGTTTAATTCTATGCTACTCATGATGACAAAGAGATGAATTAATTAAGCTACTGAAAAATGGAGAGTAAAATCTAAACTAGCCTATGTGCGATGAGTATCTACTCTTAATCATCCATACATGCCTTGTACTTCATGAGATGACTTTTTGGATTTCCAAGTGTATGTCACTGGGTGTGCCAAATGATACACTACTGGATTACCATGTACTTACACTTAAGTGCTTGTGACTAAGGCATACACAAAAATAGTAAATAGCAATAAATGGAAATGTTAACTAAAGGAAATAGTAAATAATTAACAATTAAAAGCAATAATAATCTAAGTGGATGTTGCAATGATAGGAGTAATCTCAATCTTCATTTCCAGTCATGTAACATGTCCAAGTACATCACACTCGAAAAAAGGTGTCATATGATTACAAACATTACATTGTAGGCATGCACTGGGAATAATATAACTTTAAGAAAGATTATCAAAAACTAAGAACTAAAACTATTTTCTCTATTGTTGTTCAAACTGTGCATCCAAGTGCTGTATTTATAGGCTAGCATAGAGGAGACGATATTAGATATCCAACATTGCTTCCTGAATTTGATACCAAGCATCCAATATTGGGGCTCTAATATCAGGTATCTAATTTCAAGTATCTGATATTGGGATTGACAAATTCATGACTCATCATACCCCCATGACTAAATGAAAACTCATCCTCGAGTCAAACAAAATGAGGAACAAGTTCTTTACAAAATATTGGGAAGGTATGAGATTATTAACTAACTTAAACAACAAACAAAATAATTTATTCTTACATGCCACAATGGTGTAGTACAAAAATGGGACACAATATTACAAGACAAAAACTAAGAAGCTCATGTGATGCTAGGAGGTGGTGGCTCCTCCATTGGTTTCTTCCGTTTGTTGCTAAGCTTGTAAAATTTGTAATGATCAAGAAATGCTTGCAACTTTTCTTCTTTTGTCCATGGGTTGTGTATTGTCCAAGCTATTGAGCCTAGGTGTGCTAACACCAATATGTCCCAAGGACATGGTAGCTATGGAAACATTTGATTGGCCTTCACGTACCAGGCTACAAACTACCATCGTTCTTCCTTAAAGGTCCTAGCTTTTTCTCTCAATTCATGATAATCTATCAATCTCTTAGCTAGGTTTGAGGAAAAATTCCTTTGTCCATGGTAGTAAGCTCTAATCACCTACAATTCCAAGTTTTTGACATGAATCTTTTATAAAGTGTCTTTCCGATCTACAAACTCTTTTTCATACAATGCATAGGTGGTTGCTACTTGCTTCTCTAGCTCATTGCGAGGTTGACCTGATGTCAACATGGTATGGTTGGCATATCTAAGGTTAGCCAATGCCATGTATTCTTTTAAATCTTCAATCTATAGGTCTTTATTCTTTATTTCTGCCTAGTGGACTAAGGCATAGCTATTCAAAATTAGCTGTCACTCAAGATTTTGTGCTGATAAGGATCTAATGTGGGCTTTAGCCAATTGGATCTCTTTTTCATTTATTTGCTTAGACATGCCTCCCTAGTTGTAGAAGTTTTCCTTTAATTTTCTTGCTTCTTGGCCTCATTCTACCACGCGCTAATTTTTATTATTTATTTTTTTCGAATAATGCAAACCTCCTCCATTGAGAGGGTTCTGTCTTCTTTGGCCAATCTATTAATGTCCTAGTTGACCCTCACTAGTTTTTCTCTTAACTGGTGGATGCTCTTCATAAGAATGTTCTTTTGTTTTTCAATTGTGGTCAACCTTGAATTTCTAGTAGCAAGCTGCTTATTTTCTTCCTGAGTGATATTCAATGCCCTTTTGTAAGTGTGGGACTCTGCATCAGTGGCAAAGGTGTTCCAAACCACTTTTTCTTGTTCTTGCTTGATAGCTCTATTTTATTCAATTATCTTGGCCAATTATTATGTCCTAAATTGTTTTAGCTGATCGAATGCAACAAAATGAGCAAGATCCCATCGTTTGACTCTCAAGGTGGCCAACTCTTGTTGTAATCTTTGCACTTCTACTTCTACATGTTCTGCCCTGAATTCAGCCATGACCAGCTTTCTTTTAGTGGTGGTGAGGTCTAATTATGCTATAGTGACATCATTAGGGATGTTAAACAATGTAGTCATTACTTGCCCCATCTACAGTAGTTGATCTAATACATCCTCATACATTGCAGGAGTCATCGAAGTCCCAACTAGGATTTGTACATCTCTAGCCCCAATCAGATCCACTAGGGGCATGACAAGCACATTGAATGATTCTTTAATATGATCTGTCATTATCTTTGTTGTGCTTACCACATCATGATGCTGCATTACCATAATTGTGGCATCTTCTCCAGTTTCAAGCATCACTTGGAAAGATGCAGCCTTTCTAGAGATTTACTTGGACCACTGGGATCCTTCTCCTAATTGTAATAAGATCTCTTCCCTTGTTGGATTGGTTGAAATGGTGGGCTGCATGGCATCATTAATTACTTTGAAAAGATTAGACTCATTTGTACTTCCTCAATTGAAAACTTCTACAATTTTCTGTAAATGGCTCATTGAGGGCCTGTAATCTTGTAGCGCTGGCAGTGGTGGGGCTTGCATTTACAAGTGCTATTCAGGCTCACATTGTGCTTTTTCTTCTAGCTCTGCTTCCTTCTCCAATTCTTGCTCTTCACCAAGATCTTTTCTTGGTGCCATAGGTTTGAGGAGTTAGGCGAAGGAGGCATTCTAAGCCTTCTTGGGGATATCATTCATATATCCCAAGATTCCAATGCATTTACATAACTTTTTGATTAGGTAAGGGAATGGGAGTGCTGGTTTTCTTGCCTTTTTCTTCTTGAACCACCTCTGAATTTCAATGAAGTAGAATTGGGAAAGATTTGCCACATATGTTTCCATTAAGATATCACTTCCCCTAGTCACATATGTTGAGATTCGGTTGAGCCCTTTGGTGGAAAATAGATTGTATTTACTGACCTTGAAATATGTCCTCTCTTCCAGAGTTAGTTCATTATATGTTTTGTCTTCTTCTCCGTTTGCTCATTTCAGCCACATTTTTCTGGTGTCAAGGCCAAACTTGGAGGATAGATGGGCTACTTTAGCCCCTTTCTTTGGTAGATTTAAAGCTATTGCAATTTCCTTGATTGAGAAAGAGACATTAACTCCATAGATGTTTATAGTCGTGCCTTCATCTTTGTTGTGCCAGAATTGGTGAGTCTCACCAAGGTACCACTCACCACTATCTGAAAGAATGGGCCATAGAGGTGACACTTGAAGTTGCATCTAAAATGCTTATAGAGCAAACTTCATAAATGGGCCAAAATTCATTTTCACAATAATCAAGATCAACATGGACTTTTCTTGAATGGCCACAAGGTAATCAAGGGGCAACATGAGATGTTGTCCTTGCATAGGAGCTAGTGGTTCTGCAGTGTCTCCTTGGACTGAATGTTTAGTGATAAAAGCCTCTTGATGAATGCTAAAGAATTGGGCTTCCTACTCCTCATGTTTTGCTAGCTCACCTTGTTGGCCATGACCACCTCATGGATGGTTGGGTACTCTCTCTAAAGGTTCTCCTTGTGCACCTCTTTTTGGAACCATCTACAATTAAGCAAAGATCAAGTGTTACAAAGGTTGTATTCTTTATCATTAATTAGTTTATACCTTATTTGTTACCTTATTTCATTAAGTTCTTAGTTCATATGACTGTAGAGTTGGAGATTTTTTAAAAAAAAAATTCCCAAAAAGTATCTATCCCCTCATACAACCTTACATAGTTGATTTTTTTTTTCTTATGTATGGCTTGTTATGATGGTTGTGGTCCCTTGGGTGGAAAAATTAAGGTTTTTGGCATTAATACGATTGATTATTCATGATAACGCCTAAATTTTTTAACATTCTTACCCTTATAATACCTTCCAGGCGGTAGCAAATTTTTGTCAACCAGAACAAGTTTTACATGTGAGCACCCCCCACAACTAACTTGAACACTCCGAGTTCAGATAGGTTCAAATGACATGGAAATCAGAGTAGTAGAGAGCCAAATATCACAAGTGGAAAGTGGGTGCATAGAGCTCTAAGTTGTGAGAGAAAATTTGAACTCCCCTATTTGCAAAGGATGAGAATGAAGTTTGGGCACCACATGGGTCATAAATATAGGTTTTGTGTGACCTGATACTAGGTACCTAATATTAGGTATCTGACGTCATGTCCTACCCAATATTGGGTACTTAATATCAGGGTCCATGAATCTACATTAAATGGGACAATTGAGCATGAAAAATTAAGCTCTATGATTGGTTGGAAGTGAAACACCCTAAAAAATGCAGGGTCATCCTTGCTTCACTAGGCTCTCGTAGTTCACACAACACTATGGTAGTTCATCAAGAGGAGAACTTTCTAAGTTCAGGCCGGCCAGTTTGGCAAATTTTTTACTTTGACCATGGACAGGTTCTGTGCCATCTTGCCTATCCACCAAAGTAGCCTAACCAGCTAATAGCCTACTCAGAAACAGTGTGCGGAATCGGCAGCAGCATTCTGGATGTTCAAAAAATAGTTCGGCAAGTTTTCTAAGTCACGAAGCTTGTTACGCTATGCTACACTATGTAGTGTAGCAAGCTTCAAAAGACAATGGCAGAGCAAAGTGCTACGCTACGTGACGTCACGCAGCTTAGCATGGCAACGACTTCGCTACCCACTCCCCTCGCCGACTTTCAAGTTCTGCAATGATGTCCCTTTCCATTAGGAAGCGTCAGACCATGTCTACTTCTACGCTACGCTGAGCTACATGGTGTAGCAAGGTGTAGCAATCCTGCGGAAGAGATAGAAGGCAGTTCGAAAGGTAGAGTCAATGGAATTCAAAAGACTTGCATCGTAGAAGACAAGGTTTGCAAATTGGCAAAGCTTTCGTGACTAAGGCAAGTTGCTATGCTACGCTACGCTACATAGCGTAGCAAGCATGTGGCACATAGCAGAGCGTGCAATAAAGTGCTACACTATGCCAAGCATGCTACATCACAAAGCACAGTAAGGCATGCAGGTGGTTGTGCGACATCAATGCACTCCATTGAATCGAACCGTTGGCACATGTCTGCAGATGTTGACAGCGTAATTATAGCATAGTAGGATTGCAGTTATTACATACAGGTTTGCATCGCAATGGTCTTGTAGGTTCAACGGTCACAAACAGCATGAGTAGCGCCAGCAAGAAAACGAAGGCCCAAGGCATCTAGCATTCAAACCACCCCTTGCTCATGCCCTTGGTCTTATAAATACCCCAGCAAATAGCATGCTAAAGGTCTGCAATTTTTAAAGCTTGGAAATTTCAAAAGAGTTCGCATCCTTCTTGAAGCAAACGGCTTCCAAGGGGTGAGAACTTTGGAATTCTGAAACAAAGACTTCTCCTCTCTCCAGCATCGTAACATCAAATTCATCTGTCTAACATTGTAAACAGTGAGTCTCTTCCAGTTGGCGTGGGGTCTCATCTCTGTTCTACCACCTTGGTAGAACCCTGTATTGTTTGTACCTAAGTCTACGTCCAAGCACATAGCTCTCTTTGCTCGACACGCCTTAGTTACTCTCAGGATTTTTGCACTCCGTCACGCTATGCAACCAATTGTATCCACCCTGATTGAGCGAGTTTGTAGCTTCGGAGTGGTGCATGTTTCTAACTACACTTTACTTTATTTCTTTCTTGTTGTCTCATTTTGCATCACTTTCTGTTTCATTCACCTTTAAGCATTACTTTGTATTACCGTCACATTTTTTACAATTTCTCTCCTTCTCCATTTATTTTCAAGAATTATCTTGCATTTTGCATTATTTACGTTGCAAAAGGCTATATTGACATCGATGTAAGTCCTTGTCTGATCGATTAGACTGTTCAGGGCACCCCATGTCTGCACACACCCAACATGGCCCTCCAGTGGATACGAGGTCAGAACTGTCACTCCCGCCAATCCCTCGATGTTTTTCTAGCCATTGACATTTTCGATTGCTACAGTTTTCTGGCGCTAGAAGGAGGGCCTTTTGGTGCATTTTCCATATGTCATGGTAGTTCTGTGATCCTTTTGCACCCTGATACACATAAGCATAAACACAACACCCTCTTGCGGTTGTTTATGCTTTGTGCGGTGCAGAACTGTCACCTCGACGGCTCCTCGGGAGTCACATAGAACATAAGGCCTTCGATTGTTGGCTAACTAGCTTATTTTATGATTGTCTTGCATGCGTTCTATACCTCATCTCGCGTGGTACAAACCGGTCACTTCGATAGTGCCTTGGGGATTCTGCAAGATGCAAAGCCTTCTAGGTTAGCTCACTCACCTTACGGTAGCCTCGCAAGCCTTCTACACCCTGATACGCATTAGCGTAGACTCGACACCATCTATGGTTGTTTACGTGTCGTACGGTGTAGATCGGTCACCTCAACAGTCTCTTTGAGACCCTACGGGACATAAAGCCTTCCCTTTTATAGTAGTCTTGCACGTGCTCTGCACCCTTACTCGCACAGGCGTAAACGTGACACCCTTCTATGGTTGTTTGTGCCTTGTATGGTGCAAATCGGTTTCCTCGACGGTTCCTCCAGAATCTGATAATATGTAAAGCCACCTTTTGTTGCTTTTTCAGCCCTTTTGTTCTTTTTTCACTTCTTGCATTTTCTACATAATCACTTGCTTAGCAATGGCTTCCGCCACCACCGTTGTTGACAGCTTCAACGCAAAGGTGCCCTTCACGGTTCAAGGCACCACTAATGCTGAACAACCACTGAACCTTGCGATGGAAGCACGTCGATCTCTCAGAATCCAAAATAGGGAACCTGAGGGATTAGCCTAGCAACACAAGCATTATAGTTTCTTTTGTGCGAAGGTGCAGGCTAATCTGCCCTTGGATTTACACAAACTTGAGGAAGAACGTAGCTTCGAGTTCACTTATTGCAACGGGAAGGAATTCATTCCTACCTCGGGTGTTCCTTTGCTTTTAATGCAAGCGTATCAAAGGCTACTGGACTAATTGATCCAATTGGCTAGACTTAGGAAGCAACCAGACACCGTGTCCAATCAAGACAATGCCTTTCAAGACAGACAGGAGGAGCTCGATTCCCAATCTGATGAGGGGGGTCAAGTCAACCCCGTTCCTGTCCTGCCTACCCTATCCTTCTAGGCCAACCCGTTGTCTGTCACCACCCCCTTTATCATTATGCCTATGCTCCAGCAGCCTACGACCGCAATTGCAATGGGTAGCTGAAACACCGTGAAAATTACGAGTCGGCCTCAGGCAAAGATTCGCAATTCAAGCGAGAGCGCGCAGCAGCTTTGTTCCAGGACAAGTTTACGCTCTATTATGTACGGCAGCGTAATGAGCGTAATAAGCTCCAAAATAGTCAAAGGCAGAGTCTAGAGAAGCGCAACAGTTTGACGCTTTTTCTCATGGTGCATGATTAACTTGTCTTTACACTCGTTACGCGGCGGTGTGTACCATTGCGTATGTTATTATTCAAGTTGCACATTGTTTACGCTTCATCACGCGCAGCTGCGCGGTGAGCGTAAGCTATACATTGTTTATGCTTCATCACGCACAGCTGTGTAGTGAGCGTAAGCTATACATTGTTTACGCTTCATCACGCGCAGCTGCGTAGTGAGCGTAAGTTATACATTATTCACGCTTCACCACGCACAGTTGCGTAGTAAGCGCAGGTTGTACATTATTTATGCTTTGTTACGCGCAGTTGCGTAGTGAGCGTAAAACAATGTTGAGCTTATTATTTTTACACCAGATTATGCTCATACACGCAACACAACGCGAATGAGCGTAATACAGCCTGAAAGTAATTAAAGCGTGCTCAGCATGTGCCTGCTTCTCACACGCACAACACGCAAACGAGCGTGTTGTAGTCACAGTCTGACTTAAAATGGTCATACCAACAGGACCTGCAATATCCAGGACCCACGTCATTAGGGTTGCGCCTTTTCCACGAAGTGTCGCGGCCTATAAATATCTCAGTTGACAGAGATACAGAGGTTGGCAAAGCAGAGAAGCAAAAGCATATTTCTGAGCACCAGAGCACTTAGCACTTTGGAGCAGAGATACAGAGGACAACGCTTTTGGCAATCGGGGACATCATCACCTTACAGACGAAGCAGAGTACAGTTCACTTTAAGCACCGGTGACAGGAGTAATCGTTCTGCTAAAAAGACTCTATCAATCAAAAACAATTGACTGGTAGACGTCAGCTTTCTTTTACGCACTTTGCATGACCCGTAAGTCCCTGTCTGATCGACAAGATCGTTTAGGGTGCCACGGATTCGCTTTCTCCAGCATAGCCCTCGCGTGGATCCGTGGCTAAAACTGTGTACACCGGAAATTCGGTCGGTATTTTCCAGCTGCCGACGTTTTCTGTCATTACAGTAGCCATGCCACATACTCGGCGTATCATCACCCTTATTTCCCAGATGCGCTTGCAACAACTGTGCCACCACAAACTGTTTATCAGCACATCCCTACAGTGTGCAACACACCTATCACGGCTACCCTACTACATGTCCATACTGTACCTACTTTGCAATCACACATAACTTCTATGTCGATTCCTATGTATGCATCTGTTCTGTCCACTATGGCAGGCCCAGGCCCTTCCACATGGTGGACCCCATTCGCCTCTTTGTTTATTCTACAACCATCGCAGATGTCTCACTATGTTCACCCTCAAACCTACCCAACCCTGCAAACGGTATATCCTGGCACGAGGCCATGGTCTGTCCCACCGGTAACCCAAGCAGTCTATCCAGCAACTCAATCGACTATTACCGCTCCGACAATACCACCCACCAGGTGGTGGACAATGCAAGCAGCACCTTTAGCGGGGGTGGCCCCAATGGCACTGCTGATGGGCCAAACTGCCATTGCCACCATGCCGCAACTGGGAGTTGCCTTTGCAGTCCCTCAGCCATCAACAACGTCACTGGGTTTGGACCAAGCGTTTCAGCTCATCCAGACCCTAACTGAGGAAATAAAATGCCTCAAAGCTGTTGGGTTCGACACGGTACAAGTCATGGACTTCTATCAGGACGACCCCGTCAACCCTGTAATCCCTGCTCTGACATTACCACCTGGGATGTCTCTCCCGAACTTCATGAATTATGACGGGGAAGGGGATCCTAATACGCATCTCGTCACTTTCTGGTCAAAGTCTTTGCTATTGCAACAATGGCCGCATACGATCATTCACGTCTTCGCCATGTCCCTAGCTGGGAAAGCCCTAGATTGGTACTGCGCATTGTCACGTTCATCCATTTCAACTTTGGAAAAACTATTGACCCAGTTTGTGACACGCTTCAAATACAACTTGAAGCCAGAAACCATGCTGGATCAGCTGATGAGCGTGAAATAAGACCCGCTAGAACTAGTCCACAAATTCATTCAACGTTGGAGTGCGACCCCTAACGAAATCTATGAGCCCATCGCGGAGGCTCACTTGCTAGCCATTTTTAAGGGTGCAGTGAATGACTTCATCAAGTCCAAACTATATTATCTTGCTCCACACTCTCTTAGCCAAGCTTTCACTCAAATTAAGAGCAAACAAGACGCGGCCGAGGCAAGCGAAGACCCAACCTACATCACTTATAAGAACAACTTTGCAAAAAAGGACAATGGTAAGGCCCCAACAACCACAGTGATCACCGTGGCAACTGAGGCTAAGCCCAAACCTAGCAACAGTAGAAGCAAGAATAACAAGAAACCAACCATACCTATGACTAGCTCTGCACCCAAACTGGGCCAAGCACCGCAACCCGCCGCACTTGCGCCTAAGACATCTACATACACTAAATCCAACTTTGAGCATAAAGATCATTCGAAATACACCTCACTGCCTCTCAAACCTTCAGAACACCTGAAGCAACTGTTGGAAGTGGGATACATTCAACACAAGCAGATGTTGAAGGAAGCAAACACGAGACATCAACACTACTGTGAGCTCCTTAGGAATCCCTCTTTGGCCCTACCCAATGAGCCTCCAATTCCTAGGGATTTCAGGCTAGATTGGTTTTGTGACTACCACCAACTATGTGGTCACACCACGGATTATTGTTTGTCAGCAAGATGACATCCAAAGATTAATTGACCTAGGAAAGCTGGTGCTGTATGAAAGCAACCCAGTACGCCCTAAAAATTAATCTTTGTATGTCTACATAGATCCCCTCAATGCCAATAATGCCGGTTACATGATTAACGCCATCAGTATTGATAATGATCCTAGGTCATCCTTCTAGCCGTTTGTGATTCGTGTGCCTCAACGTAGTGCACCAATATCACCAATGGTTGGTTCAAGCTCGCAGCCACCCTTTGTCTTGAAAGTTCCACCACGGGCATCTACCTCTGCACCACCTATTGGTGAGGTCACGCAACCTCGTCAGTTGACACCTCTAGCTCCATTCATCATCAGGGAGCCAACGTCTTTGACAACCCCCATCCCATGCAACAACATTAAATTGCCTCCTCACCCCACAAGGTGAGAAACCCACTTGGTGTGCAAGACGTCAAAAGGAAGTATCGTCAAAGGTATCTCCAAGCCTACGCCTTCGTCCCTCGTATTTACACCTTCATCACCAAAGACGAAGGTCGACAGGATTACGTAGCCTACATTACCTTGCCGACAAGGATCTGAACCTAGGTTTGAGGTCGTCTCTACTCGAGAGATTCTTCTTCTAGGACGAATCGAGGAGGAGGAAGGTACCAAACAAGCGGGCGGCCAAGACTTCTTGGATGCCCTCACCCAAGTCGGGCAAGCTCTAAAGTAGAAAAATGCTACATTGAGCTTGTACGACCTAGTCATGACATCTGTACCTCACCAAGAGGCTCTAGTCTGCATGTTAATGATGATTCCGGTTGACGGGAACATGCCAGAGGAAGAGGGAGCAATCCACTCGATAATGCTTCCCTCTATACCTACGGAATCTGCAACACCTCAATTAATTTTTAGTAATGATGCCATTAGGGAAGATCCCAAAGGGGGTCAAGTGACTACGGTGCCTCTCTTTATCACAATTTAGGTCGACTAATACCAAATCCGAAGGGTACACATTAATGATGGGGCTGCCACAAACGTCATTCCCTTCCCTATTGTGGACAAGTTTGGACTGGTCGACCAAATCAAACCAATAGCAACATCATGTCTAAGGTTGTTCAACAGGGCACACGTCCTGGTGAAGGGCATAGTTCATGCAAACTTCGTAGCAAGGGACCAGTTCCCCACAAACGCAACGTTAATCATGGTTGAAGAAATGCCCAGATTTAACTTGATCTTAGGGAGATCATGGTTAGCACAACTTAGGGATGTCTCCTCACCTATACACCAGGAAATTCACTTACCATATGTAGGAAGAGAGGTGGTAATCCGTGGTGACGAAGTGGCAACGCAAGCAATTAGCAACGTAGGCATGAAATAGGGTTCAAAAGTTACAATCTCTGAAGATGAAACACCTGTTCATGCATGCATTAATCATGCAACAGGAGGATCGGTCTAGCAAACTGACCCTCAAATCGAAAACACATGGGTTGAGTTGCCCTTCCAAGCGAAGGAAAATGATATGAACAAGGGCCCTGATAAAACACCTCAACCTTATGTTTCGATCAACCCACAATGGGTCAAGAAGTAGCTGCGCATGGCGTAGCAGCCCTACGGCTTCCTGCCCGATCGCTATCCTTGTACATTTATCGTTTTCTTGCCTTGTTAGTATGCCGAATATTTGGCATGCTACGCTATGGCCTGGAATGGCCTAAAACTAGCACCGCTACCTTATTGCTTTGTTAATGAACTACCTCTTTTTGGCATTGGCCTGAAACAGCCTAAAACCAGCATTATCGCTTGTCGCTTTAATTTGTTATGCAACGGCCCGAAATGGCCCAAAACTAGCAATGGCCCAAGATGGCCTAAAACTAGTATATAAAAGCATGAGGACTTTACATAGTACACAAGTTAACACCAAAATGGATTTCCTTTTTAAAGTTTTTCATTTCATTCAAAAGTTTTCCCTATTGGCAATGTTGCAAAATTTTCAAAAAAAAAAATTGTTGTTATGGGTTGCTTCCGTTTGCAACGCCTTCACCATTTACTTCCGCTTCATCTACTTGTGCATCACCCACTTCTACATTGCCTTCTATCGATCCTACATTCCCTCTCCTCGTGGGTCCTGCACCCTCATCTAGAGCTTGGACCGCAAGAATGAAGTAAGCTAGGGTAACAAACGTGATAAACGCAAGCTAGAACATAACATGAAAGTGAATAACCTAAGAGGATACTGCGCCGGTCTCAAGGGGTATCTGGTCTACGCCAAGCCTGAGGTGATGCCAAATCTCCTCTATCGAAATATCCATCCAACACCCATCACTGGGTTCAGCATTTGCTGCAACAGCCTTCTCCCTTTTCGCGGTCGTCCATTGTAGAGGTTCCGGGGAAAGGGAAGTGGTTGTGGTCTCTCCTGTAGGAAGGTTCACTCTCAAGTCAGGAGATTCTGTGACCTCCACCCACTCTTTAAACTTAGCATAGGCCTCAGAAGCGCCGATGGCCTTCACAAACGCTTTATACGTGAACACCTCCATAGCAGCGTCTCTGTACAGTTTTCAGTGGGTCTCATTCTCCAGCTTGTACATGTGTTTATGGTCTCTTTGGATTTTTCCCCAGTCAAAGACCTTAGTGCTGATGTCTTTCATGTCTTGGCACTTCTGGGAAAACAAGTCCATCTGCCTTTGCTAGTCTACTATCTCGCAGATGGATTCAACATTCTGATGAACGACGGTCCAAAACCTAGCATAGTCGTCTACAGCCCTCTGCCAATCGACTGGGTCAGGGTTGTGGTTTATAAGAAAAACGTTCCTCGACCTAAGATTCTCCACCTCGACAGCTAGGTCAGCCTCTCTCTACTCAGCTCTTTGAACCCATTTCCATAGATCCTCATTGGCATGCCTACATTTCCACAGAGAGCATGCCGAGTGCAAGACACACTTATAAGCCTCATCAAATGTGCAATGAGACACCGCAGTCATGTCAGGCGAGAGTGTGGGCACCGCGCCAACCTTCATAGGTCATGCTGGGTCCCACTTGAGCCAAGAGGCTATTTAACACATGGAGCGTAGTGATCGCATTAGCATGGCATTATCAACAAACTCGAAAAATTTAGCGTAGCAACATAAGGGTGGTTAACGCTAATACTCACCCGTACTAGGATCCGCTTGTTGAAGGCTCCTAATCATATCATCAACGAGTCCCTGCACGAATGTAAACTTGTCAAGGATGTCGGCCCATGACTCTATACGAAGCAGAAAAGGTCCTGTGGTATCAGTAGTAATACCTGTTACACGATTAAGCATGTCAGCAATAGCCAAAATGGACTATGATGAGGTAGACGTCTCACAAACTCACCGATGTCTAGCTATGGTCCTTCTTCTTACCAAGACAATACGATTGTGGTAGCCATGATAGAGGGCCCTACCAAATCCATGCAAGTCCCTTCCTCATGCGCTGGTGCCTTTCCTTTCAAGAGACCAACATCTTTTTTATTTTGGGAGGGAACCTCTTTGTTGCTAAGAAGAGGCTCCCTAATGACAAGAGCTCCTACCCTAGAGACAGGAGCTCCATTATTCCTTAAGCTTGACATCCTTAAGCTTTTCCATAGGGAACCCTTTTCTCTCCTTGGAGAGCCTCAGCCACTCCTTGATATGCTACTTCTACAGGGTCAACTCCTGTTTGCCCTTCGACACTACCGGGGTGCCATCGACAGGAACACCAAACAAATCTGCAAACAGTTGGTCATCGATGTCGATGACCACCCGCACGCCCTGCACGCACGTGCGAAAATGACTCGCCTTCCCAGAGAAGGTGTTGACTAGGGAAAGCATCTCGGCAGTAGAGACACGCGGGTTTGGCACCATAAACAAATCCATAAGCCTTGCCCTTTGAGCTTTCATGAGCAAAGAGGTTGGGGCCCCTTGTTCTAACCAGCTCTGGCTCACCGCTACTTCATCATATTTGAAGTAGATGTTTGCTCCCTTCCTCTTGGCAGTTACCATCATCACCTCATGAGGCTTCTTCGCCCCTGCAAAATTTTTTTTCCACAAAACATACTTAGCCTAACAATGCAAAGAATACAAAAATTACGAAAACACTCGAGCATCTAGCACTTTCCTTTTGACCCACCAGGTCTATACGATAATGGGAATAGTGGGAGTTCAATTTCCAGAACTGTTTCAAGCGTGACCTATTTGAAAGGTTCTCTCCACTCCTTGTCTAGCTAACCCTTCACCCTAAATCGATCGTAGAGAGGGGCAAGCATGCGTAGGTAAGTATGGTATTCTCCCCCGCAATGACCAATCATGCTCGCCCACAGGCTCTTGGTAGAAGCAAATTCCTGTAGGGTTAGCTGTGTCGTGGCTAGTAGATCTAGTTGATCGTGAACCCCATCATCATCAATGTAGAACCTGGTGACAAACACACATTATTAACATTCGGATAGGTATAGCCGGTGTCGCACAACGAAGCAAAGCAAAGATGCAAAACTCACCTGCTAGCACAATAGATAGTCCCCTGTGGGTTCTGAAAGTGTGTCGCCATGTGACATGCTAGGTGCAATGTGTTGTACGGGTGATAGCACTAGTATTCTAACATGTCCCATATCCAGGCTAAATGCCTCAACCCCGTTGAGTGTTGGCTGGACCCCCCTCCCTGCCTACTCATGGTCGCCTCATCAGAAAGATATCTTAGGATGCCCTAATTTGCCCCTGGCAGCATGGCCTCTATTATGCCAAATGCCTACGTCTCATCTAAGGAAGACCAAACAATCACACTAAAGTGGTTGAGAAGGAATTGCAAGACGTCTCGTGCCCCTTCCCTGAACCAAACTGCTCGATCTCCCACACGTATTGGGGGAGGATGAGCGTTGGCCATAGGTCTACTCACATGGCACAGGACCCCTCCAAGGTCCAAAATGATCAATCTAGACCTTGGCCCTACCCTGCACAATGCAATCAACAAATGTTGGCATCACACTTGAACGCAACGCAAGTGCAACATAGCAACGTCTAGTAGTCCATAAATATAGCATAGCATAACCCTCTACCCATACATAGCATAGCAAAGATGTGAAAGTTTAGCATAGCGAAAACATGCAAATAGCTCAGTGTAGTAATAAAACAATTGGCGACATGCCCAAACAAAACACATGTCACAATGCCGCATTGCACATGACCAAACCCTCCCAAGGGTTTTACGTTACGACATGTCAAGGCCAAACAACTTAAAACTTCCCTAGCCCTGCAAGCATGACAACCGCAACGATAGCAGTCCCAGCGGCCTTACAACGAAACCTTTGCACATCGGCCATGACCGAAAAAGAGGCCACGATGATACAAAGGCTAAGACAATGTGGCCGCAAAAAACACAGATAGCAAAACAAATAGGACGCAAAACCAGAGCAGAAAATAGCAAAGGCGCAAAACGAAAAGAGTGAAAGAGGCATGAAAACTTACTAGGTCAATGGTGTGCTTTCTCGTGCCAGAACGCATGCTTGTGGTGCGTGTCTCAAGGCCTTTTTTGCCTCCTCAATATTCGCCAGCACAAGATGAGTCTTAGGATCCATGGCCCTCCTTGCAGATTTATGACCTTTGCTGAAGAATTTCATCTTGCTAGTTGATCAACACAACTGCTTAATGCTCCGAAATTGCCGTATACTCTGATGAGAATTTTGCACTCTTATGGTGGAAATAGCGCAATTACCCAGGTTAAACCCTTGTTTATAGTCGCAAGGGTAAGATGAGAAAACTTACCTCTCTCTCTCTCTCTCTGATTAATGCGGAGTGCACCGCGCAGCGTAGCATGCTCGCCACGACATCATAACACTATTAGCATTTAAACCTTGACACACTTCAACCCAACTACTCGCCTTCCCAAATAAAAAGAAAAAATATAATAATATTTGTTTTCAATTAAGGATCTAAAAAAACCTTAAACTAACGAGCCTAGCATACTTGTGTTCCTCAGGGTCTGAAAAGACCCTAAAAATAGTAGTTTCGACCTGTAATGTTCGCAGCCCGCAATGACGTTAAACTAACCATATCCTTACACCAGCAGTCACCTTATCCTCTTCCACATAGGTAGTATCACATTTCCTAGCAGTTTCATGATTCCATTTTCGCACTAGCGGTTTGATACTTCTTATACTTGCAATTTCCTTTTATTTATTTATCAAGATTTTTCATGTTGCAATATGACAGTTCGAGATGACACTAAACTAGCAGTTTGGCATTTGCATGTCGACAGTCACGCGTTCCATTAGCAACTCTACACTCTCGCACCTAGCAAACTTTCAATCTTTACATCGTCTCACTTAGCAAGTTGCATCTCGGTGTTGCTTTGTAGATTTGCATTCCACATAATCTTTGATGACCCTTACCCAAGCTTTTATCTTATGATGACAGGTCAAGCAAGAGATGGGAATCCATCATGCCCTTTCCATGCCTTTAATGTTATCAGGGCCACAGGGCAAGCTCGCGAGATAGTTGAACCCCGACATCATCAACTGGGGGTCAACAACGATTAACACTATAACAGCCTTAGAAACATTCCCAGATTGGCCCAGACATTTGGTCCAAGCCCTAGATTTAGAGGCCAGGGATGTAATAGAGGATCCTCTTGTCGAGATACCTGTGACCATGTCAAAGGGAGAGATAAAGACATTAAGACTTAGCTCCCTCCTAAACATACAAACACATGAAGGCGTAGTTAAAATTCTGCAGGATCACATCGATGTCTTCACATGGTTGTACAACGACATGATGGGTTTGGATCTATAGCTGATTCAACATAACATCGTCCTAGACCCACATGTAAAGGCAGTCAAGCAAAAGATTCGTAAAATTAAGCCAGAAATCGCACTAGTCGTAAGGGATGAAATCACTAAGTTATACTAAGTAGGTTTCATCCTTGCGGTCGACTATTCAGAGTGGGTGTCCAACATCGTTGTAGTTTCAAAGAAAATAGGAGGGATACGAATCTGTATAGACTTCCGAGACTTGAACAAGGCAACAATCAAAGACAACTTCCCACTCCTGAGCATCGATCAACTCATCAACACCACGGCTGGTCATGCTTTACTATCCTTCATGGATGGCTTCTCTAGATACAACCAAATCTACATCAACCTAGAGCACCAGTTGTCAACAACCTTCATGACTCCATGGGGAACCTTCTACTATACCCTGATGCCTTTCGGGCTCAAGAATCCTGGAGCAACCTACCAGCGAGCCATGACCTACATTTTCAATGACTACATCCTAGAAACATTAAATGATTACGTAGATGATATAGTAGTTAAGTCCAAGGAGGTAACCGAACACCCACGTGATCTAGGGGTAGTCCTCAAGTGTTTCCAAATGCACGACTTATGTCTCAATCCTAAGAAGTGCGTCTTCAGAGTAAAGACCGGATGCATGTTAGGGTTCATAGTATCGGAGGTTGGAATATGGGTGGATCCCGAAAAAATCAAGGCCATCATCAATCTAGTGCCTTCCACAAACCTTAAGGAGTTACGCGGCTTACAAGGTAGGGTACAATTCATTCGAAGGTTCATAGCCAGGTTGACTAACAAATTACACCCCATGCAACATCTTCTAAAGAAAGGGGTTGACTTTGAATGGACAAACCAGTGTCAATAAGCCTTCAACGACCTGAAGTAGGAGCTCTCACACCTCCCAACGGTGCACCCACCGCAAAGGGACAAGCCTTTCTTCATATACCTTGCCACCTTCGACATATCCATAGCAGCACTGCTATGTCAGAAGTGGGACGACAGTTCTGAGATACCGGTGTATTACCTGAGCCATGCACTAATAGCATACGAGGTGAAATACAATGAAGTGGAGAGGAATTTCCTAGCCTTAGTATTCGCACTAAAAACATGGTGACATTACCTATTTCACAGCACAACCAACATCATTTGCAAAAGCAACATACTCCGGGCTATCACCAGCAACCTGTATGAAAGTAGCAAGATAGCCCAGTGGAAAGTAATAACTACAAAGTTTGACCTATGCTATGTAAGTCAATCATCGACAAAGGGTCAAGCCATAGCAACCCAACTGCCACCATAGACCTAGAATTCCCGGACGAATACGTTAGCAATGTCACCATTGTCCCGTCGCATTTCGAGGCTACCTTACATTTCAACGACACCTCAACCACGTGAGGAGGTAGTGTCACTACCAAGATCACATTCCCCTATGGGGAAATGCACCCATCCACTTATCGTTTCGCGTTCCCTTGCACCAACAATGTGGCAGAATACGAGGGGCTACTCAGAGGCCTCTTAACTACCCGAGTGCTACGTATACAACACCTAGCAATCCGGGGTCACAACTAGTCATGAATCAAGTCACCGAAGTTTACACTTGCAAGGCTACGCACTTACAACCGTACTACGACCTAGAAAAAACCCTACTTAGGAAATTTGCAACCATTGATGTGCAACACATGCCACGTAACAAAAAAATCGTAGCAGACGCCCTAGCTACCCTCGCGTTAAACATCCCATCACATTCTTTGGCAAACCTACCAACCACGATCATAGAATGTGAAGAGCCTATCACTCAAGCAGAACACGTGGCCTCTATCGACGCTGCAGATGCCCCAGAGTGGTACGATAACATTAAAGCTTATCTACAGCATGGCGAACCCCAAGTGGATTGACATCAACCCAAAGAGATGTAATCTGTAAGTGTGCTAGGAAATACGTGCTCATGGGAAATGACACCCTGTGCCAACGATCCTACGATGGGGTATTGCTGGCATGAGTGGGTGGCGAGCAAACACAAAAGGTAGTTAACGAGGTTCATGAAGGGCTATGTGGTGGACACAAAGCACCCAGGGCTATGGTGGCAAAAATCAAATGGCTAGGATATTATTGGCCCTACATGGAATGTGACTACTTGTCGAAAGTCAAGACATGCGGCACATGCTAGAGATATGCAAATCTCATACACATAGCACCTACAGATTTTCACCCAACGCAAATCACGTGGCCCTTTCAATGATGGGGATTAGACCTCATAGGGCCTATCACGCCTAAGTCCTCTGCAGGGCATAGCTTCATTATCACTGCCACAGAGTATTTTACCAAGTGGGTGGAGGCTATTCCCCTGAGAAAGACAACGTCCTAGCAAATCTGCCATTTCATTATTGATAACATAGTAACTAGATTTGGGCTTCCAATGACTATTGTAACCAACAATGGTGCACAGTTCAGCAGTACGAAGACCTGGACCTTCTGTAGAAATCTAGGCATTAAACAATCATTTTCTTCCTCTTATTATCTGCAGGCGAATGGGCAAGTGGAGGATACAAATAAGTCCATCATCAACTTGCTGAAGCAGATGCTTAACAACAACAAGAGGCGATGGCACGAGCAAATACTCTATGTCCTTTAGGCCTACCGAACGACATGCCGAACAACAAGTAAAGCCCCTTTATGGATCTAAAGCAGTATTGCCTCTTGAGTTGTAGGTGCCCTCACTTTGGATGATCCTATCTGACATCATGAACGAAGCCCGAAACAACGAGTCGCAAATCATCGACCTCAAC
The DNA here is from genome assembly GCA_015680685.1 of Gnetum montanum. NCBI lineage: Eukaryota > Viridiplantae > Streptophyta > Gnetopsida > Gnetales > Gnetaceae > Gnetum > Gnetum montanum. Next base: position 340,624 of record MNCI01028755.1, on the reverse strand, counting down.
TTAGTGGAGGAAGAATGCATGCAGACGCTAAGACACATTGAGCACTACCAGAGCAAACAATAGTAGAAGCACCGTGCAGACCTGCATCGATGGCCAGTGTATAAGGGAGACCTCATCCTCAAGGTCATCCATGAGCATGTGAGTAAATTCTCAGCCAACTAGGAAGGTCCTTATGTTGTCACTAAAGCCTTTGGAAATGGAGCCTTCGAAAATAAAGCCTTCAAACTGGTAGACATGGACGGCAACGAGTTCGCCAACCCGGTGAACCACAAGTACCTCAAGCGGTACTATGTCTGAAGTGCAACGGCAACAACAAGCACCATCTACCATGACGATAAATTGGCAGTCGCACCAGGCAGCGTCCATAATGATGATAAACTAGCAGCACTGAGTAGCGTCTGCCACGACGTTAAACTGGCAACAATCGTCTGCTACGATGTAAAACTAGCACTGTTAGTCCACTATGACTATAAACTGGCATTGCACGTCTACTACGACATAAAATTGGCATGTACGGTCTATTGGGACCTTAAACTAGCACAATGGTCCGCTGGGACCTTAAACCAGCACATGGTCTACCAAGACCTTAAACTGGTTTCACATCGCATCCCCAGCATGCACCAGCACTAGATACACACTGAACGAGTGGGCACGATGCTAACAAATGGGTGGGACACCGTAGCTCTGGAACACCATTCATGACACACTAAGAACGTAGTCCAGAACATATGTGAGGCTGCCACCCTTGGCATCATGCTAACTCTTTGAAGACACCGTATGGCTTCACACTAACCCTTCGAACCTACCGTCGCTACGACCCATCGTCTTGATGGTAGTTCTTGGGTTAGCTCCCACATCTGGAGTTCTGGTAGTGTTGCGGCCTAGCCACAATATTGTTACTCCAGCTCCCTTCCGATGCCTGCATTGCTAGGGTCGTTGCTAGCCTTCCTACATTGGGCATCTCACACCAGCAATGGTGCCAAAGAGTAACAATAATGCCAGTAGCCAACAAGACCTTATCCCCGCAAACACATCTCTCTATAGCAGCAAATGATATAATTTCGCGAAGCAAGTGCCTTGACTAACATGGCTATTTGAGAATGCAAACTCCAACACGTGCGTAACACAACTCATCGTATGGAAGGTTTCTGTAGGTAGGTCAAAAACCTCCATGGATGTAACATAACTAATCCTATGAGGGGAGCACCTGTCCTACAAGATGTTGAAGAACAACGCTAGTCAAAGATGAAAACACAAACAAGCCTCTCAGAGCATTCCGTCGAGGGACTCGGCTAAATATCATTTTTGCTCTCTACCTTAACCTCTACAAAACCAATGCAACACTCTCAAGCATGGCCAAGCGACATCTCATCACTCACCAAGCAACAACCTTAGCATTTCGCCTACTGTGGTGTTTCATATTCTTTGCTGACGTCCATTGATCCTGTTCTCCAAATGTCGACAAAGAGGGGCCAATGAAACATCCTAAAAAATGCGGGGTCATCCTTGCTTCACCAAGCTCTCACAGTCCGCCCAATACTACAGCAGTTCATCAAGAGGAGAACTTTCTGAGTTTAGGCCAATCAATTCGGCAAATTTTCTACTTTGAGCATGGACAGGATTTGTGCCATCTTGCCTGTCCACCAAAGTATCCTAACCAGCTGACAGCCTACTTAGAAATAGTGTGCCGAATCAACAATAGCATTCTGGATGCACAAAAAATAGTTCGGCAAGTTTTCTAAGTCACGAAGCTTGCTACGCTATGCTACGCTATGTAGCGTAGCAAGCTTCAAAAGACGATGGTGGAGCAAAGTGCTATGCTATGCAACGTCATGCAGCATAGCATCTCAATTAATTTGCTACCCACTCCCCTCACCCAATTTCGAGTTTTGCAATGATGTCCCTTTCCATCAGGAAGCGGCGAACCATGTCTGCTGCTACGCTACGCTAAGCTACATGGCGCAGCAAAGCGTAGCAATCCTGCGGAAGAGACAGAAGGCAGTTCGAAAGGCGGAGTCAACGAAGTTCACAAGACTTGCATCGTAGAAGACAAGGTTTGCAAATCGGCAAAGCTTTAGTGACTAAGGCAAGTTGCTATGCTATGCTACGTTACATAGCGTAGAAAGCATGTGACACATAGTAGAGTGCATGACAAAGTGCTACACTACACCAAGCATGCTACGTCACAAATCACAGCAAGGTATGCAGGTGGTTGTGTGACATCAATGCACTCCACTGAATTGGACCATTGGCACACGTCTTGGGACTTTCATGGCGCAATTACGGTGTAGTAGGATTGTAGCTATTGCATATAGGTTCGCATTGTAATGGTCTTGTAGGTCCAACGATCACAAATAGTACGAGTAGCGCCAGTAAGACAACGAAGGCCCGAGGCACATAGCATTCAAACCACCCCTTACGCACGCCCTTGGTCCTATAAATACCTTGGCAAACAGCATGTTAAAGGTCCATAATTTTTAAAGGTTGGCAATTTTAGAAGCATTCGCATCCTTTCTGAAGCAAACAGCTTCCAAGGGGTGAGAACTTTGGAATTTTGAAATAAAGACTTCTCCTCTCTCTAGCATCGTAACATCAAACTCACCTATCTAACACTGTAAACGGTGAGTCTCTCCCAGTTGGCATGAGGTCTCATCTCCATTCTACCACCTTGGTAGAACCCCGCATTGTTTGTACCTAAGTTCGTGTCCAAGTGCATAGCTCTCTTTGCTCAACATGCCTTGGTTACTCTCGAGATTTCTACACTCCATCACACTGTGCAACCGATTGTATCCACCCTGATTGAGTGAGTTTGTAGCTTCAGAGCGATGCATGTTTCTAACTACACTTTACTTTATTTCTTGCTTGTTGTCTCGTTTTGCATCACTTTTTATTTCATTCACCTTTAAGCATTACTTCGTATTACTGTCGCATGTTTTACAGTTTCTCTCCTACTCCATTTATTTTCAAGAATTATCTCGCATTTTGCATTATTTATGTTGTAAAAGGATATATTGATGCTGATGTAAGTTCCTGTCTAATCGAAAAGAACATTTAGGGCACCCCGTGTCCGTACACACCTAGCATGGCCCTGCTGCGAATATGGGGTTGGAACTGTCACGCCTGCTGACCCCTCGATGTTTTTCCAGCCGCCAACGTTTTCGGTCGCTCTAGGAAGGTTTCAGGTTAGGTCCATAGTTTTGGAATAAGTGGAAAATTAGTTTGAGGCACCAAAATTGTGATAATGTGGAGTCATCGATGTGAAAAGCCTTAGAAGAAGAAAGAAAAAGGGCATTGAAATCAAGATAGTGGACTTATCAAGTGACATAAGAAGGGAGATAAAAAAATGTAATAATTAAGCATTTGGAAGGTTAAAAATGATATGGTTGTGTCAAACAAGTACAAGTCATAAAAGTTACACAAGTGGATCCTCCCTAGACTAGGCTCTAGCCTATGATGCCCTTGTGTAACCACATCTAAAAATGTTTGTAGGAACTAAAGGGGTTGAATGCAACACATACTTGTGTAACAAAACACACATGTTAAAATCGCCAATCTAAGATAATAACTCTATATTACACAAAACCACAAGTTATGATCACCTAGACAACAAGATGAGATGGACTGTAGAAAGGATTATTAAAATTGGAACATGAGGTGTCTTACCATGGGCAAAAATGAAACCTTTTGTGTTATTAATGGTTAAATAATCATGAGTCCTTCTTTCCAAGATTTAAACCAAGTCCAAACCACATTGCAGTGACATCACATCTTTTCATCACATTGACAGACAACCATAAGACTATCATACTTGCAAGAAGTAACATCACTTGGTGTTTTGTCTAAGGGAGGAGCTGATTTATGGCAGAAATATTTTTTTTTATTCTAAGAACCAACTAACCTTTAGGCATGGGTACATGTCTTTCCAATGTGACCACAGAAGTTTATTTAGTGTCATTTTAGGCTCCTCTTACTACCATTTTTCATTAGATCTATAAGGATATGGTTACAACCTTAGCAACATAATAGTAACAAGAATTGCTAGAGCAAAGGTGTAGGCTACAAAATTTTCTATCTCCCCAACAACCACTAACACAAGTAGCAAAATTAGTTAGATGCAACTAACATATTGAATCCCATTATAAAAGCACAACATGCAACTTGCATTGAACAATAGGATGCTACAAGAGTAGACACAACCCAAATTTTCAAAATTCACTAACAGACTTAACAATTAAAATCTCAACATGATAGCTCTTCAAATAGTTCATTTAGTCTAACCTACGACTTCCATCACTAGTTTCCTCTAGTGAAATACAGGAAACTTCTAACATATTGCTATTGAAACTAAAACTTTAAGTGTTTTATTATGGAGACAACTAGAACGTGGGGATCTATTGCACATAGTTTAGTTTCAGCCACTTCTTTTACATATCCCAATGCAACCCATGGAAATTGAACCCATGTCCTATAGAATACAATTTAAAAAATTTCCCAACAAGCTACATCTAGTAAACTAAATAATTGCAAAAATTTAATTATGCCTATCTAAAAGTTGTCCAACCTAATCAAACAAAATTCAGTTTCAGTTCTACAAATCTAAAAGAAATACAAAGACCACTACACCTTGACATGAATCTATAAAAATTCCATAACATCATATACTAAGATATAATTAGAATGATAATGACCTTGCCCCATAGTGCATGGCATTCTAGCTACATCTCAATTCTCAAAGTTAATTTCATTTTTTTCTATATCAAGTAGGTATGCATAGACACATATCCAATGCAGATTAACTATTTGACATACTGGATTTGACTTCTTCCAACCACTAACCTAGATCTGTTGAACTGCACTAACAATTGCCAATAAGCCTTTATTTTACAAATTATGAAGCATGAATTATAATGGAAACACATTTCAATGTCACTTCCTAAAGAGATTTGATCCTATAACATCAATGTTGTGCAAGACATCAACTTACATTGGTTTGAAGTTCACACCTGACAAAAGTAAATTGTATGATAATGAGTGAAGCAAAATATTTTGTAGAAATAAGAGACAGATTCACTTGTTAAAATATCTTAAGTTTTAAAAGTGGATATATTAAATGGATACAATATTTTATTGTAACCTACTAGCAAGGTGTTTGAGTTATATATCTAAGACTCAACTTTGAATCTACACATTTGATGAACATTTCAAAAATTATAAAGGATTTTCATTGATTAATGCTACACTTAGCAATAGTGACTATCTTGATAAATAGCTATGACCCATTTGTAAGGCCATTCTAGATTGGAATGTTGGGTCTTTTGATAATTTCATGTTTTGAACACTAGACTTGTACTGTAGCCACAATAGATGCCAAGAATTTCCTTACACACATATTTGAAATAAAAAATTATAGTTGAATGATGGGGATATGACTCATCTACACCAAACCAATATATGTCCTAAAATCAGAAAGAAGCATCACTACAGCAGAAGTGTAAACAATTCAAAAAAAACAAAAAACAAAACAAAACAAAAAACTAACCACACATCAAATGCCATTTTGATAGAATATAACAGAAAAGAAAGTGACTCCCAAGCCCTTGCCAAACTAGGGAAAATGATTAGGCAATGTAATTTCATAATCCTCATTGCAATAAATACAATCAACCCTCTTATAATAATCCGTATTGATGGTGAAATTATTTTTTGCTGGCTATAATTGGTTATCAGTTTCAAAAGTAGAAAGTTTCCGTTTATCCATCCACTTGAAAAAAACTAAAATAGAACACAGAAAAGCTTGAGAAAACTTTCTGAAATATCTTGAATAAGAAAAAAACACTTCAAGAACTCAATAAACAAACCCTCTATCTATCTATCTATCTATCTATCTATATATAACAGCTAATCAAAAACTCTTCTTAATCTCTTTTACTAAATTTACCTTTTAAATTTGATTTGTTTGTATTTCTTCCTACAAATTTAGTTTAAATAGGTTGAACACTATGGTGGATTAGATTTTCATCAAGTATCCTAGACTATCAATTATAAGGATATCATTATTTAAGAGGGTTCACTATACATTGGGTTACTTGTACATAAGCAAGCTATTTCAAAATCCATCTTTAGATTTTCTCATGGTGTCTATATCTTTCTTAAGATCACTTCAGATCTAATTTAGACATTGTAAATATCTTCTTGATCTTTCTAAATCCATGTTCAAGATCTTCAATTTATAGTTGCCATTTCAGAACAAGGAAAATTTTAGATTGCCCACTCATAACACCTATGACACATACCATATCATACAGTATATCATGTGCATTGATGGTAAACCCCATTTGGTGCTATTCCGTGTCATTTTTTTGTCATCAAAATGGATTTAATAGCAAATAATTGAAATTGCCATTCTGTTCACTACCAATCGACAAACTTTTTTTTATCATTGTTCAATCAAAGGCAATACTCAGACCAAGTACCAAATAATATTCATAATGTTAACAGTTTATTAAACAGTGATTTAGTAATTTATTAAAATATAGCAAACTCACAATCCCTTACGTGTATAACAAGACCAAGGTTGATAGCAAAAATGGTCTAAAGAAACGAAAAAAATAAGAATGGGCACACATTTAACTAAATTACGATAGTAGAAGATATATTACTTACTAGTTATCATGCCTGCCCACCAAGGGGCTCATATAAATATAAAAAACCTTGTTTCCCTGCAAAAGTAAACTATGAAATATGTCAGTGACCACAATAACAGAAAATTCTAAAGATCTTATTTGGTTAAGTGATATTAGATTTTAGAATGATATAAGTATTACATTGTCATGAATGTTAGGATCTGCTTAGCTTTCATTCAAGACGACAAAATGAACTAGTCATTCATGGATAAAGCTAAAACATTTAAGACATTTTCATTTTTAATTATAAGTAAACTAGGATCTTTTCCCTCTTTATTTTTTTTAAAAAAAGAAAAATTTTCCCATGATCAGGTAGCTGCCCCTCACTTCCTTTCTTGTATTATGATTAATTTATATTATTTACAATAACCAGAAAGCTCCCCCTTGGCATTATGACTAAAAAACTTATTTATGGTCACAGGGAAACTCTCACTTGGTGTTGTGACCAAAAAAGTGTTGGCCATGGTTATCATGATAAATTACAAAGCATAGATTCAGATGCATCTTCATTTGAAATTTTGTGTTGTAATAATTCATATTTTTTCAGATGTTCTTCTTCTATTTTCTTTAACCTTTGTTTATATTCTTTTTCTTGTTCTGATTCTTCTTCTTTTTTAATGTTCATATGCAGATGAACATTTTTTATGAGAGCATCGCATTCTGTACAATGATAATGACTATCTATTTGTTCCAGAACTTTATGCCTATAAGAAGGATCTCCTTGTTCTATGGTTGTAGAAGAAGAAGCCATGGAAGCTTGATCATCATCTTTTGTTTGTTTCATCATTTGTTGAAGTTGTTGTTGTAAAAAAAATAATTGTTGTTGTAATTGTTGAACTTTAGATGAAGAATATGATAGTTTTTCTATAGAACGCTAGGTTGTGGATTCTGAAATAATTTTTTCTTTAATCTCCTTTCTGGATCTAAAGGATCGTAAGAAAGGAATTTAGGGACATGAAGATTAACTTGGTATTTTTGTTTTGAATGCATAGGACATGGTTTTAAGAAAGCATAGTAAATGTCATACGTATTCGTCAGATCTGGATATTGGGTATGAATGGGTAAATCTTCAGTGTCTATTTCAACTCCATATTCTATATTCATGGTTCCAACTTGTGTTTTGGACTCTCCAAAAGATAAAAGGGTTTGAATACTAGTATTACTGAAAATTTTAAAACATAACCTAGTACTGATAGTAGCATATATTGATTTTTCTACCATTTCTACTAGTAAATATACTATAAGCATAAGCGATTTATAGATATGTGGATCAAGAAGAGACAAAGTAAAATTTGGAATAGTAACTATTAATGCATCAGTGTGTAGGGTTCCTTTGGCTTGGGTAATTATCACATCTTCAAACTTCTTAAACCATTTGTCAATTAAAGTTATCCAATAGGGTGCACTCAAACGATAGTTGAAGTGAGGATGGATATGTATGGATAATTCAGCCAAATGAATATAATTATATCCTCATTTCATCTAGTTGGTTGTTTCTACTAGGGAAAAGAAAGTTAAAGCTATAGGTCGTACTCTTGATCCAGCAATCTCTAAATCACATTAAGATAGATACATTTCTTTAAATGATTATAAGAATGTAAGACTCGATTTATCATAGATTTCCATTCGACGCAGAACTGGTAAAGGAACAGTACCATTCATAGTATTACAAAATTCAGAAATTCATCTAAAGTAGTTAGAACCTGAGATACATGCAGAGTTGGAATTTTCCATGATGTTGTTTGAAAAAAAAGTTGATGTTGCCTCTATTGCGCAACTTACACTGCCTATCCTTCGGCTTCCTCTGCGCGACTTACATTGTTCGGCGATCTACACGAACTCTTTTCGAACTAGAAAAGACTAGAATAGCATCCTCACAGATTTAATACTAAGAAATACTAGCTCTGATACCAATTTTTGAGTGCCACAGTGGAATAACAAAACATACTCTTTTATTGCAGACTGCAGAAATTACAAAGCATAAGGGATGCTTAGGAAGGAATGCTTTGAAGTAATCTCTATGCTACAACTTGAGATTTCTCTGCCTGCTGCCTCTTATGCTGAAAGAAACCACCCTCATTTATAGGTGAAGAGGAGAAGGTCTCGACTCTTCGTCTTAGTGCTGGATGACCCATCAAGCACTGACAGACTGACGTACTTTAAAAGATTCAATCTTATCAGATACGAATCTTACACACTTTAATAATTACATAGATAATGGGACACTTGGCATTCTGTATACCATCTCCTTTAGTCAGATTTATTATTAAGGGAATCTAACTCATCATCCACTTCGTCTGGAAAGTAAGTCAGTTTTGCAAGATATTGGACATAATAATATCCTCCACTTTGTTGGTATTGATGAAAAAGAGGATTGTGGGTTCACAATTCTAGGGATGATGGATTTTGTCGTGTTGCTTCACAATGTTGTCGTATATCTTCTATTTTAGTAGTAAAAACATCTTGATACCATGCAAAAGATCAAGGGTTTTCATAATCTAATCGTTTGTTGAGACTAGTGGGTAGATAATAGTTGGCTTGTACATCATAGTGAAAGGCAAACCATGCAGCAGTTTGTAGGCTATTGAAATATAAGAAATCACCATGTTGCATTGTTCTTGTCCTTGTGGTTAACCAAGAGGAGAAACCTGCAGGAAAATGGTTAGGCATACAACCAAATTTATTCCACCATGACCAAAATCTATCTCGATCTGCAAGGGTATGGTATGGGAAATTAAACTGGATTTGATAGACATGGTAGTCTTGAGGTTGAAAATAAGCCCAATCATTACAAATCATATCAAGATTAGTCTCATCGAGATGCAAATAGGTTTTGAGGGTTAACTAAGTAGGAAGTTCAAATGTGGTTTTGAAATAAGATTTGGTAATATGGGTTTGACGTTGCATTTATCGAAAATTTTGGACTAGTTGATCCCATTTTGACTGATACCTAAATTGGATATTGAAAATTTCTAATTGGCTAATATACTGATTTGTATATCGACACTGCCTAATAGACCTTAATGTCCATCCTTGTTGAATAAGAAAATCTATACAAAACAAAAAATAAAATATTAGTATTGGTATTCTCTGGTGAGAAAGTCTGCCAGAGAATTTTTACTTCCATCAATATATTCGGAATCAAAAGTAAAATTTGCTATTAAAAGAGACCATCTTATTAAAATTTTTTACTTGAAGGTATTTTGACAAAGTGTTTTAAATTACTTCTCACGATGAATTTCTTTTCTTGTAGAAATAATCTAAACTTAGCTATTCCTATAATTATGGCTAGTAATTCTTTATGAGTGTTGTGATAGTTGTGTTCAGCATGGTTGAAGGTTCCACTGGCATATCAACATATGTGGATTAAACCACTCAGATTTTCTTTCAGCATTGCTCCCCAATATTTATCAGAAGCATCTGTCTCTAAAATTAATGTACTTGTTGTGGGTAATCTTAATGGTGGTAACTTGGTACATTGTTCTTTCATGTGTTTTACCGTTGCTGTACATTGATCTGTCCATGGACCAGCATTTTTCTGCAGTTGTTGATTCAAGAGTTTGCGATCTTTAGCTAGGTCTTTATAGAAACCTGAAATATAATTTAAGCAGCCCAAAAATCTTTGTAATTGGACTTTTTCTGTCAATTGATCAGGAAATTTTTGTATTTTTATCAAAATATGTTTTTGGAGCGTAATGCGGCCATTTTGTATTTGTAATTCGAAAAAGTTAACTGTATCAACACTGATAAACATTTTCTTTTCGGATGGTGATAAACCTAAACCATTTGCATCAACTACTTTATAGAATTGTTCTAAATGTTGCAAATGTTATTCTATATTTTTTAACATAACCAAAATGTCATCGATATAAACCATAATGAAAGGATAATTATGGAGAATTTTATCCATAATCATTTGAAAGATGGAAGGATTTGTTTTGATACTAAAAGGGAGTACATTCCATTCATATAATTCTCCTGGTACAGTGAAAGTTGTTAACCACCTATCTTCTGGATAGATTTGAATCTGCCAAAACCCAGATTAAAGATTGAATTTGGAATATATATGGGTATTTTGTAGTCTTTAAAATAAATCATCCTTTTCAGGAATTGGATGTTGCACTGGTTTAATTATCTCATTTAATGATTTATAATTGATGACTAACCATTTTTTACCACATGTTAATTCCACTCTGTTATTGACGTAAAAGGCTACACAGCTAAACATGCTAACACTTGGTTGAATTAATTTCTTTTCTAAAAGTTGTGCAATTTATTGTTCACATTCTTACCTTAATTCTAGTGTCATACCAATGTGGTGTGCTTTTGCTTTTACCTTGATGTTGTCAAGTAAGGTGATATGACACCAATGTGTTTTGTTATGGTGGAATATTGTAGGGTCGTCAGAAGCTAAGGTTAAGAGTTTTTGTTTGATAGCTTCTAAGTCATCTATTTTGGCTTTGATTTGGTGAATCATCCATCTCGTGTTTTCAGGTTTACGTGTTTTATAGTCAAATCTAATTGTTGGTTGTTGTAATTTTGCATATCGTTAATTATCTAAAGAAATATGGTCCTGTGCAATTACTATTTTTTGAAAATGATTTAAATTATCTACTCCTACTACCATATCATATGTTAACCAATCAATAGAATATACTGTTAAATAAAATAAGTCACCGGAAGGCATTTGAATTGGAATGTGGGGTTCTTCTATTACATGTTTGTCTACTTTGTCAAAAATAATAATTAATTTGGCTCTAGGTTTCCAGAGAAATTGAGGAATAATTCCTCTTATAGCCAATTTTGCTTCTGCACCTGTGTCTATTAACACATCAATTGGATATGGTTTAAAACTTGGTAATTTTATTCAAAAAGTGCACATTGGGATTTGAAGAATATATTTTTTATTTGCATTTATCCTTATGGGTTTCATTTGTCTTGTTTCTAATTCATAACCTTGTCTTTGGTCACTTTGTTCTTCTAATTGTAATTTTTCTATTTCTTGACTAACCCATTGGATGTATTGTTGTAATTGTTCTATTCTTTTTGTTCTCCAAATTGATTTATTGACAACATGTATTATTTCATCCTCTTTTTGTTCTCTTTGTTTTGAAACCTAAGAATGTTGTGATTGTTCTTCTAGAATATGTTCTAGATCTTCTAATCCTTCTGATTCAGAGATTTTCAATTGTGAGTCTAGGGTAGTATCTTTATTTTTTAGATAATCCTTATATCCCCCCCTAATTTCTTCTTTCTTTTTATTGATTTGATTTTCTACTTGTAAATATTTATCTATATTTTCTAGCGGGACATTTGCTAATTTTCTTTTTAGAATTTTGACATCCTATCTTAATTGATCTAACAAATAGTTATCTTTTTGTAGGGACAATTCTATTGGTGTTCATGACTTGGATGATTTGGATGAAAAAGCTTTGAAACGATTCATATTGCAATAATAAATGACATCCGTATCATCATCGTTGTTGTGCAAGTCATCCGAAGCAGCATAATCATCGACACAGTCATCCCCCCATCGGAAAAAGAAGGACCGGGTTGGTCGTAAATATCATAATGGTCAAACAATTCATAATAAATGTCCTTGGAAGGATCAAAAGTAGCTTCCTGATTAGAGTGATTGAGGAATTCATAATATTGTTTAGAAATATTACGACGTTGGATACAATGGATTTTACGTTGATCTTTCCCTTTCTGTGGACAGGTAGAAGCAAAATGAGGATCATTACAGATAAAACATTTTACATCTTTCCATGGGATCTTATTTTTTCTATGACAAAAATAACCAAAAAAACGTTTAATCTTTCTGGGAAATTTACATCTCCATCGTTGTTGTGGTCATGGTTTGTAATTCTTGGAAGTAAAACGTTTAGGTTTAGATCGTTGACCATAACGAGTACAAATATTTTTATTTTTGGATTTTTGAATATATTTTTCTTCAAGAAAATTATAAACATAAATTTTTACCTAGTTTTTGACTAAGATCTTGGACAAGATGTTGGGCTTGTTGTGTATAACATAATTCTCTATTTGTAGCTGTTAAAAATTGTCATATTTGTCCGAAACTCATTTATGCTAAGACTAATCCTTGTTTTTTCAATTCTTGTGTATATTTATTGCATAATGGTTGTGGAAGACATCCTAATAAATGTTCCTTAGTAGCTACTTCATGTGTCAACTTACCATAATAATACCAATGTTCCATTTCATCTAAAAATACAAGTAGATCATATATTTTTGTAAGACAAGCTTTAAAATAACTATCACGATAGACTTCTTCCACATTACACTTTTGTCCAATAAATTATTTTAATATTGCACCTAAAAATATAGCTGTGGGTTGTCTAACAATCCTTTGTTTGACATGTGTAGGTATATGGTTCCACCATTTGCATAATATACCTTGAAAATTATAGGATGCATTTAAAATAGCTCGTACTGTAGATTTTTGTTCTAATTGTATTTGCACGTCTAAATATGATTGTATTGCATCAATCATATCTTGTCGTTTTTTCAAGGTTTTATTATCCATGGTAAAGGTTGGTTTTTTATCTCCTGCTCTTCGTACTTGCATTAATGTTGCAGTTTCACCTTATTGTACAATTTCACCAGTTATATTTCTAATCATTTCTCTTTCTTCTTCTAAATCTAGTTTAGAGGAAGTAGAGCTAGCTGTTTGTGCTGTGTTTGTAGAAATAAACAAACCTTTTCCTTTTTTCTTTTATTTTATTTTTTTTTTGTTTCTTCCACTCATGCCTTAATTGTTTCATTTCAGGTGCTAAAGTAGGGAAGAAAACTTGTTTAGGTGAAGTTGGTAAAGGTGGAGCACTAGGAGTGACTACAGATGTCTTAGGAGATTTAGGTACCCATACTTGTCTAATGGTTTGTACATCCTAATTTATGCTACGTACTGCCATTTTTTGTGACATGGCTACTCTGTTCATTTCTTCTAATATTTCTAATTGCATATGATTTAAATATACTACATCCCCTATTGTAGTATTAGTCCAGTTTAATAAACAAACTGTATCTGATGGACAAGATAAAGATTTCTTTTCTTGTAATCGCCGTACAGATTCAGATGCATCTTCATTTGAAATTTTGTGTTGTAATAATTTGTATTTTTTAGGATGTTCTTCTTCTATTTTCTTTAACCTTTGTTTATATTCTTTTTCTTGTTTTGATTCTTCTTCTTTTTTAATGATCATATGCAGATGAACATTTTTTATGAGAGCATCACATTCTGTACAATGATAATGACTATCTATTTGTTCCAGAACTTTATGCCTACAAGAAGGATCTCCTTGTTCTATGGTTGTAGAAGAAGAAACTATGGAATCTTAATCATCATCTTTTGTTTGTTTCATCATTTGTTGAAGTTGTTGTAAAAAAAATAATTGTTGTTGTAATTCTTGAACTTCAGATGACGAAGATGATGGTTCTTCTATGGAAATGCTAGGTTGTGGAGGTTGAAATAATTTTTTCTTTAATCTCCTTTCTGGATCTAAAGGATTGTAAAAAATGAATTTAGGGACATGAAGATTAACCTAGTATTTTCGTTTCGAATGCGTAGGACATGGTTTTAAGAAAGCATAATTAATGTCATATGTATTCGTCAGATCTGGATATTGGGTATGAATGGGTAAATATTCAGTGTTTATTTCAACTCCATATTCTATATTCATGGTTCCAACTTGTGTTTTGGACTCTCCAAAAGGTAAGAGGGTTTGAATACTAGTATTACTGAAAAGTTTAAAACATAACCTAGTACCAATAGTAGCATAAATTGATTTTTCTACCATTTCTACTGGTAAATATACTATGAGCATAAGCGATTTATAGATATGTGGATCATGAAGAAACAAAGTAAAATTTGGAATAGTAACTATTAATGCATCAGTCTATAGGGTTCCTTTGGCTTGGGTAATTATCGCATCTTCAAACTTCTTAAACCATTTGTTGATTAAAGCTATCCAATAGGGTGCACTCAAACGATAGTTGAAGTGAGGATGGATACGTACGGGATAATTCAACCAAATGAATATAATGATATCCTCATTTGATCTAGTCAGCTGTTTCTACTAGGGAAAAGAAAGTTAAAGCTATAAGTTGTAATCCTAATCCAGCAATCTCTAAATCGCATTAAGATAGATACATTTCTTTAAATGATTCTAAGAATGTAAGACTCGATTTATCATAGATTTTCGTTCGACGCGGAACTGGTAAAGGAACAGTACCTGAGATACACGCAAAGTTGGAATTGGCAATGATGTTGTTTGAAGAAGAAGTTGATGTTGCCTCTGCTGCACAACTTACACCGCCTATCCTTTGGCTTCCTCTGCATGACTTACAATGTTCGGTGATCTACATGAACTCTTTTCGAACCAAAAAAGACGAGAATAGCATCCTCACAGATTCAATACTAAGAAACACTAGCTCTAATACCAATTTCTAAGTGCCACAGTGGAATAACAAAACATACTCATGGTTATCATGATAAAATTAGGCTATGGTTATTAAAATAGTGGGTGGTTATCATTAGTTATTTAAGGGCCCCTTCACCAATATAAAAGGGACCCCCCTCACCTCAATTCAGATCCATCACAGATATCCCCTTTCCATCCCACTCGTACATTCTTATCCTATTGCATGAGAGAGATGCTTCTTCTTATTCTCTCCTTGTGATGAAGAGATAAGGTTGTTATCCCCATTTTTTATAACAATATCCTTCTACATTTTCCCATGGTTTTTTTTCCCACTTTGGGGTTTTTTCACATAAAAGATTCATGTCCATTGCTATTTATTTTCACCTCATTTCATATTTTGCTGCTAGATTTGCTAACAAAAAGTTATTTACTAGGATCAAGAGGGGCCTTGTTTAGTCAGGTGGTGGTTGGCCTCTTGGCCAAAACAAAATAAGATGACAATGAAGTCATCAAACTCTACTTGATTGTATGTAGAATGGTATTTGTATTCAGATAATGTGTCTTTGGATCTTACTGCAACCTATTCCACGTTTGAATAAATGAAAGAAAGATATCTGGCTATCTTGTAGCCAAATTCTCTTGATTTGACAATTTAGAAGCCTAACAAAACTATATAACCTATAAAAGAAACCTTCATAATTATCCCTAAGAAAGTAATTTCATGCTTTTCCCTAGAGACCATTGGTTCATAGACATACATAATTCCCAAAAAATTTATTCCTAGGTTGAAAAGAATTGAATATGCATGTTCCTAGGAAAATACGATCCACAAAAGTTGTTGAAAGCTTAGTACCAACAGACCAAATTAGTTTTCTCCTTTGGATGAGCTGATTTTAATCTTCAAGATTTACACAAAATTCATTATCATCATTGCATTCATTCCATCAAATTGGGATGATCTTTTTTGGTAAACAATAGGTTTCATGCTAACTTTTATGGGTGGCTTGCTACTTGATATGAACCTATTAAAATTGAACTTATGTTAGCAAGCATCACCTCATGGACTGAAAATGGTCAAAAATAAATAGCATTTTTCCATGATAAACAGCCAACCAAATTACAGCTTTTCACATGGAATAACAGCAAAGATACAAAACAATATAAGTTATTGTTTGGCAAGACTCATGCTCAGGTAATAAAATAACAAACAAGTAGAAGGAAGATGTATAAATATTCACTAAGTCTTACTCAAATATCTTGGAAGAGAAACAATTGCCCAATTTGGATAGTGCATCAACATAATGACTACAAAAGTATAGGTATTTCAAACTAATTAAATGTAATTCATAAGATCTAGGTATGCAGACCTGCTTGTAACCCAACCCAGAGGCACCTCCTTTCTTCTATCCTTTTTTCTTCATGATAAAACTAGTACCAATCAAGACACTAGATGAAAGTGCAAGTGTTAATCCCTTAACATTGTCAAATGAAAGGGAATATTTTGCAAGTGCTCATAGTAAAAAGTGTATGGATCTTTATTTGAGCACTGATGTACCTAAGCACTTCAGTGTGAATGACAATAAAGACAAGATTTTCTTATCAAACCTTGCAACACATGGAATAGATTAATTGTTTCCTTATGCATCTAATATTCATGTAATTTACTTTAATGTTTTTAAGTAATTAATTAGATTGATTAAATAGAAAACATAAGTACGACCACTTTGAGCATATGGTTAATGTTTGGTAATCCCAGTGGTGCTATAACGTGTTCAAGATGTGTATGGAAAGTGGGAATAGATGCTTTTGTAAGGATTAGTTAAATATTAGCTAGTTATTAGATTACTTAAGAATTTAATCAATTTATTTTTATTTTTAGGAAACTTAATTTATAAAAGATAAACTGATAGAAATCATGTTACTCAGTTACACTTAACCATATACTTGCACTTCACAAGTGGAACTAAAAAGATAATGATTGCAATGGTTAGATTCACCTCCAAGAACTAGTGTACTTAGAAACCTAAAGTCTTTGGAATTTTACTAGATTGCTTAGTGGATGCTAGTGATTTATATGATTGGACGTAGGATATACTCGTTGCTCATCACTGGCACCATTGCTAAGGACTTTAGTTAGCTATGTGCGTTATCTAGGAGTTAGTGAATCACTAACAATCATTGTAACGATATTAATGATTTATCTTTTTGAAAATATTAGTATTTTAAGTCACACACATTATTAATTGAAAACATGTATCCTTCACATAGCACCAATAACACATCATATGAGGAAAACATTTATTGGAGAACTAATAGGATTTATATTGAAGAGAATTTGGGTGAACAACCTCAACCAAGGATTTCATATGCTCATTTCCACTCTTACTACACTCAAGGACCACATTCACCTTAGGTAGATAATTTTAGAAGGGATGGAGTAGGTCGTAGAATGAGAAGGGCTTTAAGGGCTAAGACCTTCTCTAAACCTAGGAAAGATAGATCAAGGGACCATGGGGGAAGATTTAAGAGCCATGGTGATCCTCCTAGTTCCCCTTCTTCTTCTTTCTCTTCAACATCTAGTTTTAACAAAGATGAACGTAGGTATAAAAGCAGAGGTCAAGATGAGGATAGAAGTAGAAATAGATGAGATCATATATGTGAACATGAGTGAAAGCATTACTATTAGACAAATAAAAATGGAAAACATCACCACAACAAGTTTGATGATGATGAACCATTGTTGGTACTAGGAG
This sequence comes from Gnetum montanum, assembly GCA_015680685.1. Classification (NCBI taxonomy): domain Eukaryota; kingdom Viridiplantae; phylum Streptophyta; class Gnetopsida; order Gnetales; family Gnetaceae; genus Gnetum; species Gnetum montanum. The sequence goes on along the minus strand of MNCI01028755.1, from coordinate 322,747 downwards.
CATGACACATATAAAGGAGGCAATTAGAATACCTCGCAAGCATCAAAGAAAAAGTTGCATCAAAAGAATTTCTATGAACAACATTCCAAAATTTAAGGGAGGTTATAATTCTGATCTACAACATCATTTACAGGCCTTCCATGATGCTTGCACCTTGCAGAATATCAAAAGTGGAAAAAGCTTAAGCCCTTCCCTAGGACACTCATAGAAGAAGTTCATAGTTGGTATATATTGTTAGATTTGGATTCAATCCATCAATGGTTCACAATGCTTAAGCTTTTAAACAAAATATACTAAGCCTATAAGAGAGTATCTAATTTGAGAAAACAAAGCCAAGGGTGGAAGCAAGAAAGTCATGAATCCTTGAATGTGGCCTTGGATAGATACTATTCTCTACTACATAGATGCTCAGGCCATGTCAAAAAGATCAACTTTTCCACATCATAGATGGGCTTCATAATCAAATGAGGGAAACCCTTGGGATTTATGCCCAAGGTCGATTATATGAACTAAAAGCCCATCAAATGCAAAGGCTAATCGAGCAAGTGGCAAACGAAGAGGGAGAGTTATGCAAAAGGAAGAGTGTTGAGGAATGTAACTGGGACCCACCTCTTCAAATAAGAGAAGTCCATATGTATGATAAGGAATAAGAGGAAGCTCTTGATGTGTTGATTTCACAAATGCTATAGTTAAAATACTACATCATAGATGCCACGTCACATCTACATCAACACATCTTAGTTGGTTGCTACATTGTAGATGTTACATCCCATCTACTATATTGTAGATGCATTATCGCATTTTCTATAACTTAGCTACATCAATACATCCTTGTTGATGCATCCCCATTGACATAACCAAATGAGTTAACAAATCCTTGTCAATGTATTGTCTATATTTTCCTTAAATATATAAGCTCCTATTGCATATTTGGTACCATTTGGTCAATAGTGTATTTGAACACTTATAGTTTTCTTTTGTAATCTTAGCAAATAATTAGTGAGTGCCCGCAATGTGGATTTAAGTTAATTGTAAGATATCTTATTCAAGTGGAATTGTACTTGGACACATTCCATAAATTATAATAATATTAAGATTGTTTCGAATTCATTATAGCACTTTGACTTAGAATAGATTTACTTTTAATGTAATTTACTTTCAATATACGTAGTTAATATTTACATTTCCAAGCAAGTTAATTAATTGATAGAATAAGTATAACTAGTTTTAAGCATAAATACATATTTTTTTTTGGTAATCCCAATAGCATTATTTCTTAGTTTTCCTAGTAGCATAACACTTGGTAATCCAAATAGTGGATAAGTTAGTTCAAAACATGTATGGCAACTTAGGAATAGATACTAATCACTCTTAGGATAGTCTTCGATTTAATTTTACTATTAATTAGATTAATTAATTAATTTTTATGTTATTATT
>MNCI01028755.1:306927-320928 GCA_015680685.1 Gnetum montanum | reverse complement strand
CAACTATCTATAAAAATGATTCATAATAACAAAGGAAATAATAATTACAAAGTTCATTCAAAAGTAAGCATAATAATAAGACACATACTCCATAGTCTTCAGAGCATACAATCTCAAAGTCACTGTCATCATTGCCACTACTAGCATTGTAGTTCAAGCTTTGTGATGGATCCTTCCATGGTAAGGGTTCATTCTTCATTTTGAGAAAGACCTTGATGAGTGGCGAGGTACCTCTACACTCAACCATATGAATACGAGCTTCTCACACGTGATCCAGTCGAACTCCAAGGACTAAGTGCTTATGTGCCTTAATGGAACACTAAAGGTTAATCAATCACTGTCTTCCCAAACTTACTTGTATTTTCACGGTTGTATGGTTAAGTAAGCTTGAGGTATATGATTTTTATATCTTTTGTCTTTTTAATGCCTATGCTAATAGGGAAAGGTGAAGAGAACTAAACAACTAACTTTCATTCACTATTCACTAACTAAGTTCTAATTATCCTAGCACCAGTATCCATTCCCACTTACCGCACACACCCTGAACCAGTGCAACGTTGCTAGGATTACCAAATGCTACTCATTACTAGGTTACCAAGCATTACACACATGCTCGAAGTGGTCATACTGAGTGCACTTAACTAGGAGAGTCAAGGGTTGAGAGATATTAATTATCTAGGAAAGCATTTAAACATTTAACAATAATTAAATCCTATTTAGCTTAGTCCACATGTTGCAAGGTTTATCAGAAAGTTTATCTTTATTACCATACACAAATGTGTGCTTAGGTACAATTTGCTCAAATAAAGATCCATTTAGTTTAAGACTTTTATTGCGAAAATGTTTAAGTGAAAGAAATTAATGGATGGACCAAATAGGAATGCCAGTGGGTCCTCCCCAAAGTAGGCTCATGCCCTTAATGCCTTGATAATCCCACATTCAAAGAGTCTGTAAACTCTGGAAATGCTATTTGAAAATAAGGGTTAAAGTCTTAACCACAAGAGTTTACCAAAAAGAAAACAATGCATCAACCAAAATATAGACTATTAATACAATTGAAAATGAGGTGAAAATGGAGAAAGAAGGATGGAAAGAAGAGAATGGAATGAAGTCTCAAGAACAAGGTGCTGTACAACCCCTTGTGTATTAATGGTTAATGTGACTTAGTAGATCTCATTCTAAATCCAGCCTCAAACAATCCACATCCAGTGACTTTGCATTAATACATTTGGCCAATCCATCCACTTGAAGTAACAAGAATGCTTCCACCAAAAAGTCATCACCATTCTGATGAAACAAGAAAGAAGAATGTAGGAAGTGAGAGAGGGCCTTAGTTAGAGTGAACATGTTTGTTTAGTTCCATAACCAATGCTTGTAGCCTAGATGATTATTTCGTTTAAGGGATGTGCTTTGAATTCTCACTTTTTCTTTTTTCACTTGCTTTCTTTTTTTCTTTTTTTTTTCGCATGAGAACCACACCATGCAAAGACTTATTATTTTTATTAGCTCAACTTCCTAATAATGGAGCAATTGTCAGAATGGTAAGAAAAACTCAAGAAGAAAGCATCCAAGCACTCAAGAGAATGACCAGCACAAATGCATCAAGTTCCCTTGAAGTCACATCCTTTTCAGTCCTTAAGTCCTTCCTTAGTTTGAGAAATGCCCAATCACCAATTCGTTGATCTTATTATTTAAGGAAAGGGACTGTACAGTTCCAAGCCAAGAGAGACTATAGGAATTCATGGATGCATGGATGACGTGGAGTCATTTCCTATTATATCAAAAGAACTATACCTTAGTATCAACATCATAACTCAAAGGTAAAAACCAAACATTAGCAATCAATAGAATATAGTTCATACCACCATTAGGAGCACTTATTAGGTGAAAAATCTAACAAAGTAAATAAACACACAAATAAATGAAAAAGTATGAACGATGTTGCAAAACAAAAATAAGAAAAGTGAAAGAAATTTTTAAAACAAAAATGTGTAAAAAAATATTAAAAAGGAACTGAGTGCCTCAATTTATCAGCATAGGTGGCCATCTCCGCCATGACTAAGTTGAAAGGAAGAGATCTGAAATAATGAGTGAGGTCGTCCTCTCTCAGAGGTATTATGTGCACCGGTTGTTCTAAGTTCATGGAAGGGTTTGGTTTGTTGCACATTGACCAGTAATCTCTTATTAGGGCTTTCAGGTTTGTATATGGTCATGGCCCTTGAGGAAAAGGTTGTATGAATATGTAAGGTCCTTTCCACAATGTTTGAAATTTTTTGCATTGTGGCACATGTGTGGGATTCTAATAGAGGACCTTATCTCCTAGTTGATACTTAACCTTTCAAATTTTTAAGTCACGACGTTGCTTGTTATGTGCCTTGTGCAACTCATTTGATGACAGGGCAACCAATTAGTTTTCTTCTAGCACGTTTAGAGTTTCCAATCTTTGTTTTTGTGCTAGATCAAGGTTAAGGTGGAGGTCACACGACATGGATAGTGTACGAAGCTTGATTTGAATTGGAAGCTTTGGAAGTTTTCCATATACTAACTCGTAGCGAGAATAGCCAGGGAGTTTCCAAGTGGAGCAGTATGCCCAGAGGACATCATTTAGTTTAGTGTTCCAATCTCACCTATATTTACTAATTTTCCTAGTTAATATTCTAGTAATCTCCCGGTTTGTGACCTTAGCTTGGCCATTAGCTTGGGGGTGATAAGGTGTAGTCAATTTATGTTCAACCCCTACGCATTGCATCAATTTCTAAAAGGTTGCACCTATGAAGTGTGTTCCATTATCCGAGATAAGTGCATATGGCACACAAAACCTATTTACAACTGTTGTTACACAAATCGGGCAGTTGTAGATGATGTGTAGTTTGTAACAACAGTTGCTTCAGCCCATTTCGTTAGAGGGTCTACGACAACGATGATGTAAGATTTTCCATTTGACATTGGTATAATGGGCCTCATATAGTCTATTCCCCAAATGTCGAAGGGTTCTAAAGGTTGAATCCATTGTTGCAAACCCTCCATTCTAGCAGTCATTTCTCCATCATGTTGATAGCATTCGCAAGATTGGACAAATTGATGGACGTTCTGAAATAATGTTGGCCAGTAATATCCTACAAGTAGGATCTTAATAGCCATTTGTCTCCCTGCATAGTGGCCTCCACTAGGGCCCTCATGAGTGTCTTGGAGAACTCTTAGTTGGTCCACATCAGGTACACACCATCAAACCAAGCCATCAGGATAGACTTTGTAAATTTGTCCATTGATCTCCATGAAGTACTTGGCTCTGTGAAGAAACTATTTTTTCTTCCTAAAGTCCAACTCCTGTGGTGTTTTTTGGGAAAGGAGATAGGTGAGAATGCTACTATACCAATTTGTTTCCATGGGTTGGTTATTCACTACACCAGCAAAGATAGCTTCATCAAGAAAATGATCGGATATGACATATTCATCCTCCTTGCTGTCCCAGTGCAACCGAGATAAATGATCTGCAACTACGTTCTTAGTGCCCTTTCAATCAATCATCGTTAGATCGAACTCCTGTAGGATTACTGACCATCATATAATACAAGGGCTAACCATTGGCTTGTTCATGAGGAACCTGATTGCACTATGATCGGTATGGATGAACACTTTGTAACCTAACACATAGTGCCTAAACTTATCCAATGTAAACACTACAGCCATTAATTCTTTTTCTATCGTTGTGTAGTTAAGTTGTGCACCGGCGATACTCCTACTTGCACAGTGGATGTAGTAAGGACGTTTTTGGTCATCTAACTGTGTAAGTATGGCTCCTAAGGCATAATTGGACACGTCAATCATTATATGGAATGATTTAGACCAGTTAAGGGCTTGTAAAATGGGAGTTTCCACATGCTTTTATTTCATAGTTTGGAATGCTCATTCACATTCCCTAGTCCATTCGAATGATGCATCCTTCTTCATTAGTTCTACCAATGGTTTGGCAACCTTGGAGAAGTTCTCAATGAATCTCCTATAGTAGCTAGTGTGTCTAAGGAATGACCGAATGTCTTTGATAGTTTCCGGTTGTCAGGTGATTCCTTGGATGATCCTAACTTTATCTAGGTCTACCTCTATTCCTGAATGTGAAATCTTATGCCCAAGTACTATGCCTTCTTGGACCATCATATGGCTTTTCTGCCAATTGAGCCTTAAGTTGATTTCTACACATCTTTTTAGCACTTGCTCTAATCAGTCCAAGGCTTGATCAAAGCTTGTTCCATAAGTGGAGAAGTCATCCATAAATACCTCCACTCCATTCCCTATTTGCTATTGGAATATGCTTAGAAGTAGGTGTTGAAACATGGTAGGGGCATTGCACAATCCAAATGGCATTTGTTTGTATGCAAACGTTCCCCAAGGACTAGTGAACATTATCTTGGCTTGATCTTCTAGTACTATCTATATTTGGTTGTATCCACTGTAGCCATCCAGGAAACTATAATAGTGATGCCATGCTATGGTGTCTAAGATTTGGTCAACGAATGGCAACGGAAAGTGATCCTTGAATGTTGTCATGTTCAGCAGCCTAAAATCTATACACACTCTCCATTTGCCTCCCTTTTTAGGCATGATCACCAGAGGACTAACCCATTCACTATCAGCAATGGGATATATGAACCCAGCCTTAGGAAGTTGTTCTATTTCTTCTTTTACTATTTGTTTCAATTTTTGGTTCAATCGCCTCTATTGTTGTTTTTGAGGTTTCATGGAGGGGTCCGTGTAAATCCTATGCTGGCATATCCTAGGATCTATTCCAGTTAACTAGGGGTATGACCAGGCAAAGGCTTTTGACCACTTTTTTATCACTTTTAGCAGTCTTTCTTTTTGTTTGGAAACAAGTCTTGCGTTGATGATCACCGATTTTCCATTTTCGAGGATCATGTACTCCAAATCGGTGGGCAATGGTTTCAAATCTAGGGGCTCCTGTTTAAATCTCTCAGGAATTTCCAAATTCCCCCAGTTGATGTTTTCAAGGTTAAAGCTTGGAAGTTGGTAGTGAACTTGCTCCAATGTGTTTATGCTTTCAATGTAAGCACTAGTTATTACCTCAGTTAGTTCCATGCATGTTAGTGAATTTCTTTCTTGATCAACAATAAGCCACTGGGTGTCTTCTTGTCATGTGGCTGTTGCATATAGAAACTTTTGTATATTAATGTCTTGTGCACACCAATTGCATGTAGGCAATGCTAAACTCTGCATAACTCATGATTTCTATACGTAATGGCACCCCATGTCACTGTATGCGATGCATGGAACTTTCTTCTTCTCGATCTTTCCAAAAGTGTTCTTCTTGGATATTTCTAGGGAAATATCACAGATTCCTAGGCATGCATCTATGGTACTTAGCCATGCTCTTCCCATTATTATTGGGAATTCCCCGTTACCATTGTTTACTTGTATCACTAGGAAATCAGCTGGATATGACCACCCACATACAGCGGTAACAATGTCCTCCACCAATCCCAAGGGGACAATGATGAACTGGTTAGCCAGCTCTAGTCGAATATTACTCTTCCTTAACAGAGGTAGGTTCCAAGCTTTGTACATTTCTTGTGATATTAAGTTGACTCCGGAACCTGAGTCTAGAAGAGCTTTACATGGTTCATTCCTAGAGACTTGGAGATAGATTAGAGGACTTCCAGGATCATAGAATTTCCTAGGAAGCTGGCCCACCTTAATCCAGTCAGTAACGGCATGTGTTAACATAACCATGTGCATTAAGCTCGAATTTTGGGTTGAAGAAGGCCCTGAAGCTTTACTTGGTAGGAAGGCGTTCAGATGTTCAACCACTTGTAATGGTGATGGCTTAGTTGGATTGTTGGTTCTAAAGAAAGATCTTTTCTGCATAAGGTTGTCAAAACCAACTATAGTTTGAGGATTCACCGCCCTCAGGACATTGGGTTGCTGCGGTTAAGTGGGGAGTTCCCCTTGCATTGCTAGAGTCGGTGGTAATGGAGCTATCAGTGTGAGAGTTGTAGATGGATTTAGAGGATGGTATGTATGTGGGTTATCTCTCCTAGGAGAAGGAGTCCTATAATACTCCTGAGCTTGGTAGTGACGTTGTGATGTCATGTGACCAACCGAGTCATGTGGAGAGATTGGCTGTTGCACGTAGTAGCCATATGGATCCGGTTTCCAGTAAGGGTATCATTGCCTTGGTGGTGGCATCCCACATGATTGTGGGTATTTCCACTGCTAGTGTTTCTCAATAGGTTGTGGCGGAGTTCCACTTGGATAATAAATTAATAGTTGGTGGAACTGCCTTAGGTTACCTTGGGGATAAGGTAACCGTTGGGGTGCTTGCCATTTATTAAGTCGTGGGTTAAGTGCATACACCCCAGACTCTTGCAGATGTGAGATTACTGGGCAACATCCCTTAGGATGGTCATACTGGCATATCTCACATCCACCATCATTGTCTGTATCAGAATCCACAACCTCTTTAGTGATGGCCATTTTACCCTTACCTTTGTTACATACATGGTCCATGTCCCTCTTTTTCGTTTTATCATAGTCACTACCTCACTCCTTAGACTCCTCTATGATTTTGAAAACAATTTCAAATCTACTATCTAAGAAGTCCCACATTTCGTCTACCTTCGCCAACACTTCTATTGTTAATTTTTGGAGTGGCAAGGTTTTCCTATTCACCATCTCTTCGAGTGGTGACTCTTCCTCCTCCTCATAGAATTTCACTCCCCTTTTTCGGAGGGAAGGATCATAGTTGTACTCTTCTGCACTTTCTCTCTTACGTAGCTCCCCTTCTTCCTTAGCTACTTGCTCCAACAATCTATGAACCTAATGGGACCTAAGCTCATATAATCTCCCTTGGACATACGTTCCAAAGGTTCTCCTAGTTTCATGCCTAAGTCCATCTATAAGATGGCATAGTTGATCCTGCTACAAGTAACCATAGCCCAGGCAACGAGGTAGCAATGCATAATATCGGCCCATGGCAGCATCCAAGGGTTCATGACTTCCTTGCTTCCATCCTTGGATTTCCTTTCATAGTTTGGACACTCGAGAGTATGTTTGATACTTATCATTAAACAGTTTTAGCATCATACTCCATCTTTGAATGGATTTCGGTTCTATGGACTAGTACTAGCTTTCTGCTTCTTTTACTAGTGTCCTTGGGAACAACTTTAGTTTTTTCCATTTGTTCTCGATGTTCTGCAAGGCACATGCATCGTGAAATTCTTGTAAGTGGTTTTGAGGATCAGCATTATATCCCCCTTTAAATCATGGGATATTATTCATGTCTAACCTCTTGATCCTGCTATATTTTTGGTGCCTTGTGAGAATTCTTATGGCCTTCGTGATGTCTAACATGCTTCGGGTTGCAAGTAGGGGTTCTTCATGGTCATTTCTTTCATAGCATCTATGATGTCTAGGTGGTTCCCTAATCTCCCTTCTTCCATGCCGTGATTCTCTAGAGTGCCCTCGTCCTCACTCTCGACTCTCTCATCGAGGTTTCTCACTCTATTTACCTTTATCCTCTTGGTTAGGTTCCTTATGATTGCATCTTGATACTGAAGGAGAGGGTGAATGTGATGATGAAGGTGAATAAGAAGGAGAACCATTACCATGATGATGTTTCCTACCTTCTCTTCAGTGGTCTCAGCCCCTATCATGATTATGATCAAACTACCCACCCTTATCATGTGTTTGTGTTCCCGCGTTGAACATTTTCTGTTCTTGGGGATCAAACCCAAGATTTTGAATCATGGAGTGAAGGTTATGATACACCACCTCCTCACCATCGTTAGGAGGGGGAACATCGTTTTGTGGAGAACCTATTGAAATAGGTTCACCACCCTCAATTTTGCTTAAGACGGGTGGAGCATCATGGGGTCTTTTTTCCTTCAATGATGTATAGTATCTCTCTTCTGCAGGATGGTAGTCCCTTGTGTCATGGTCGCATGCAACGTACTCTGTGTACAACTATGACATGCCTATTCATGCAAGAGCATGAAGGAGCATGTTGGGGGACTGCTCGATCTGGAGGCAACAGTATGTTACCCTCCAAGTCTCTCCAATGCGGTTGTTCATCTTGATGGAGAATAAAGGTAAAGTTAAGTGCATATTCATCGGCAACGGCGCCAATGATGAGTGGCGAGGTACCCCTACACTCAACCATACGAATACAAGCATCTCACGCACGATCTGATCAAACTCCAAGGACTAAGTCCTTATGCGCCTTAATGGAACACTTAAGGTTAATCAATCATTGTCTTCCCAAACTTACTTGTATTGTCACGGTTGTATGGTTAAGTAAGCTTGAGGTATATGATTTTTATATCTTTTATCTTTTTAATGCCTATGCTAATAGGAAAAGGTGAAGAGAACTAAATGACTAACTTTCATTAACTGTTCACTAACTAAGTTCTAATTATTCAAACACCAGTATTTGTTCCCACTTTCCGCACACACTCTGAACCAGTGCAACGCTGCTAGGATTACCAAACGCTACTCATTACTGGGTTACCAAGCGTTACACACATGCTCGAAGCAGTCATACTGAGTGCACTTAACTAGGAGAGTCAAGGGTTGAGAAAGATTAATTATCTAGGAAAGCATTTAAACATTTAACAATAATTAAATCCTATTTAGCTTAGTCCACATGCTGCAAGGTTTATCAAAAAGTTCATCTTTATTGCCATACACAAATGTGTGCTTAGGTACAATTTGCTCGAATAAAGATCCGTTTAGTTTAAGACTCCTACTGCGGGCATATGGAAATTATTCTAACTTTGGAATGGTAAAACTACTATAGTTTGGCTAAGGGTCTAAGTCTAGATGCCTAAAACAGGAAAAGCCGCCTCTTATTTATAAACATTGCGGTAGGCTGCGATATCGCATACACGATATCGTGGCTTATCAGACCTCAAAAAAAGTAAAGATTCATTCAACCATGTCAGCTTCTTATGAAGAAATGGAAAAAAATTCATGAAGCTTCGAGCTATTACTAACAAAAGAGAAATATGCCATGTATTTGGATTCCAAAATTCAATGTTTAGTATCACTATTTTGATGTAAATTTGGCTATGGAAGTAGTCGACAAAGGTTTTTATATGGATTTGAAGAGATTGTGCTTAACTACTTTTATGGAGTTTGCAATGCTAAAGGATTAACCTTCGGTGGAAAATTTTTGTTTCTACTTATAATAATGTTCAGTTCATCTTCTAGTCTAGAAAGATCTAGTAGTTTGGCTAAATTCAAAAGAGATTTTTGAGACACTACTTTTAAATGGTGAAAATTAATTTTGCACTCAAGGAAGTTACTTCTACCAGACATTAGTTGATTGAGTGGTTTAAAATAGAAAAGAATAAATAAGGCTTGCACAACACCCATCACTAGAGTACTTATATCATAATTAAAGATGTCATATTAGTTGAGTTAAAATTATTGATTGTCATGTATGAATTTAGGATAAGAAAAATCCCATTTCATGACCTCTACTCAACCTATCCTACATCGTAGTAAAGGAAAGCAGTTGTGTGAATTGGCTCTTCATTCTTAACAATGAGCTAAATAATCATGCATTTGCATACTATCATACATCTTTGCCATATTTTTTAGAGTCTCTTAGAATTCCATGTTGTTGGATGTTACCATGATGATGAAAAATATAAATAAATTTATCTTATCCAAATTGTTTGTTGAGTTCTTTTCTAAGGAAAAACAAAGTGTAGGGAAGATTCCATCACTAAAATGATCTCAAGAAGTACAAATAGGGGGTGGGATGTGCTTGAGAGTAATTATTTATCACCATTCACGATGAACATAATTCTCCACCACTATAAGTTTGAAAATAATGTTGCTTATTTTGAGATAACCATTAACTTCTTTACAACTTCAATTAAGAGCTAAGTTGAAGAAATTTTCATTAATGAGGTAAAATGAAAATATATTAAAAGCATTGATCAAAATTACTTTACACCAATTAGGGCTAAAGTTATAAAGGACATCAATCAACTAGCCTAGCCATATCTTCTTTATGATTTGATGATTTTAAATTACAACATAATAGGTTATCACTTTAAGGCTAGAACCATTGGAATGTTCCTAAATTAAGACAAACAAGCTTTTGATAATGCTTTATCACAAAATGAAAATTTCAATAAATATTTAAAGAACTCATATGAAGATAAAGAAAGACATGCTATAAAATGTGATTAATAAATAGGTAAATTAACTTTAACCTTCTCCATCATATAATAAAAATCAAGAATTTCATTCACAGCCAATAGTTGTGAAGTAACAAGCTCTAACAAAATTTCTTATTAATAATCATTTTAAATAAGCATTTTTGACTTAAAACAAGTATTATTCTCAATTAGTAAAGTAATAATTAAATAGTATAATGATGGTGAATACTTTACTTTCTTAAAACTAGACATGTTATAAATTATTTTGGTCTAGAAGTTCTTTTGAAATGTTAGAAAGAACCACTAGAGATTTTAGGGGTCTTATCTCTCTCAAAATATATTCTAACATAAATATAAAATATAAACCATCTAGATCTAAAACATACTTTTCATGAAAACTAGTAAAAAATTAAACTTCATTGTCAACTACAAAGGTATCAAATAGTTAATTACAAGCAAGAATCCTTTTAAATAGTTATCATCATTTAGCAAAATAGTCTATAATTATATTTAATAGATTCTCCAAAACACTAGTCAATGATTCTCCTATTGACTAAGGAGTGATATCCTTCACTATAAATTTGGATGTAAGCAACTCACTTGACAATGTTGATGGTACATTAGGACTATAATTTGGAGATTTGTAATCTATACTAGGCTTCTTGAGGCCTCTTTTCTTAACTTTGTAATATATCACTTATAATAAAGGTGGACTGATGAGTGGCGAGGTACCCCTACACTCAACTATATGAATACGAGCATTACACACGCGATCCGGTCGAACTCCGCAAACTAAGTGCCTACATGCCTTATGGAACACCTAAGGTTAATCAATCATTGTCCTCCCAAGCTTACTTGTATTTGTCACGGTTGTATGGTTAAGTAAGACTGAGGCATGTGATTTTATATCTTTTATGTTTTAATCACCTATGCTAAGAAGGAAAAGGATGAAGAGACTAAGTAACTAACTTTAACTAACTAAGCCTTAATTATCCTAGAATCAGTATCCATTCCCACTTGTTGTTTCACACCCTGAACTAATGCAATGCTACTAGGATTACCAAACGCTATTTGTTGCTGGGATTACCAAGCGTAACGCACGTGCTCAAAGTGGTCTTACTGAATGCACTTAACTATGAGAGTTGAGGGTTGAGAGAGATTAAGTCCTTAAGAAAGAATTTGAACAATTAACAATAATTAAAGTCCTATTTAGCTTAGTCCATGCACTACAAGGTTTATCCAAAAGTTCGTCTTTATTTCCGTACACAATTGTGTGCTCAGGTACAAAATTGCTTGAATAAAGATTCATTCACTTTGGGACTCCTACTACGGGCACATGGAAATTATTCTAACTCTGGAATGGAAAAATGGCAAGATTTTGGCTAAGGTCTAGAACTAGATGAAGAAACAAGGGAGAGCCACCTCTTATTTATGGTGGTACACTACAATATTGTGTATGCAATATCGCAGGGAAGGATGTGATATCGCGTATGCGATAATCACGGCCCATGCAATATCGTGTCCCATCATACCCCCATGACTGAATAAAAACTCGTCCTCGAGTTGCTTACAAAATATTGGGAAGGTATGGGATTATTGACTTGAATGGAACTAATGGTGAATGGGATGACATGTGAACGAATCATCATTACAAAACATGACAAAACTAGTGTTCACAACAACAAGAGTGAACACTTTATACATTTGACATTAGGCCTTATTTGGCAGTTGAGAGAGAAGGGAGAAGAGAGAAGAAGTCTGTTGCTGCCAACGCCAAGATTACGCCTTTCGTTGTCCATCCATAAGCGCCCCATCGATCTTGCTCCTTGCATAGTTTCTTCCTCACTGATCCATTCCAAGTGTTCCATCCAGATCCAATCCATTGTTGTATGATTGCCATCTACACATACAACACAATCTTATATTAGCAAGGGTAAATGAATCATAATGCAATTGATACCTTGCTTCGATGTAAGTTCCATTGGTTGAGTTGTGATATGGCTGATGCAGATTCTGGAGATATACTAATGATGACTACCTACGGTGTAGGGGCTAGGAGAAAATTGAAAAACTCGGACAAGGACCCCCATGACTAATCGCGAACCTTCGGTAGCAAGAGAATGGAAAAAGAGAAGGAATAAGAAGGATGAAGAACAAGAGACAACGGCAATGCTAATAAAAAGGGATGTCAAAGATGGAAATGAAAAAAATAAAGTTGATTGCAAAAATGTTAAGGGAAAGAATTTAACTGGTGCACCAAATAGGAATGCCAGTGGGTCATCCCCAAAGTAGGCTCATGCCCTTAATGCCCTGACAAACCCACATTCAAAGAGTCTATAGGCTCTCGGAATGTCATTTGGAAATAAGAGTTAAAGTCTTAACCACTAGAATTTACCAAAAAGAAAACAATGCATCCACCAAGATATGGACTACTGATACAACCAACAATGAGGTGAACAATGGAGAGAGAGAGATGGAAAGAAGAGAATGGAATGGAGTCTCAAGAACAAGGTGGTGTACAGCCCCTTGTGTATTAATGGTTAATGTGACTTAGTAGTTTCCATTCCAAATCCGGCCTCAAACAAACCACATTCGGTGACTTCGCATTAATACATTCGGCCCATCCATCCACTTGAAGTAACAAGAATGCCTTCACCAAAGAGCCACCACCATTCCGGAGAAATGAAGGAGGAGAGAATAGGAAGCAAGAAGGGCCTTAATTAGAGGGAACATGTTTATTTTAGTTCCATAACTAGTGCTTTTAGCCCAATGATTATTTTTTCTAAGGGGTGTGCTTTGAATCCTCACTGTGTTTGTTTTCTTTTTCTTTTCTCTCTTTTTTTGTTTGTGTTTTTTCTTGAGAACCACACCATGCAAAGACTTATTATTTTTATTTACTCAGCTTCTTGATAATATGATAATCATTGGAATGGTAAGAAAACTTAAGAAGAAAACATCCAAGCACCTAAGAGAATGGCCAACACAAATGCATCAAATCCCCTTGAAGTCACACCCTTTTCAATCCTCAAGGCTTATATCATTGGGATTTTCCTTTAACTTTTCAGATACTATGTTCAGTTTATCTTATAGATCTGAAATAGTTGGAAATGGTACATTAACAGATGGTCTTTTTCAACTTAATTTACAAAACGACACTTCTTACACTTCTATGCATGTTCATGCTGGCATTAAGCGATGTGTTATGAATGAGGAATCCTCTATGTTATGGCATCGTAGATTAGGCCATATCTCCATTGAGAGAAACAAGCGCTTGGTAACTGATGGAGTACTTAGTACTCTTGATTTTACTGACTTTGACACTTGTGTAAACTGCATAAAGGCAAAGCAGACCAATGTGTCAAAGAAAGGTTCCAAGAGGAGTTCTACCATATTAGAAATCATACATACGGATATTTGTAGTCCAGATATGGATGCATATGATCAACAGTATTTCATTACCTTTATAGATGACTACTCACGATACATGTATCTCTACTTGCTTCATCACAAAAATGAAGCTTTAGATGCCTTTAAGGTATTTAAGGCTGAAGTAGAGAAACAATGCGGTAAGCAAATAAAGATAGTGAGGTCTGATAGAGGTGGTGAATACTATGGTAGATACATTGATGATGGACAAGCACCTGGTCCCTTTGCTAAGTTTCTTCAAGAGCATGGGATTGTTGCCCAATACACTATGCCCGGTTCTCTGGACCAAAATGGTGTGGTAGAAAGAAGAAACCGAACATTATTGGACATGGTGCAGAGTACGCTTAGCAGCTCCAAGCTTCCTAAGTCTTTGTGGAATGAAGCCCTTAAGACG
>MNCI01028755.1:271922-297299 GCA_015680685.1 Gnetum montanum | reverse complement strand
TCTTCCCAATCTCACTTGTGATGTTCTGATTGTGATGGTTAAGTGAGATTGAGGCAAATGATTTTTATGGATTTTTCACTTTATCTCCTAGCATCTAATTCTTGAAATGGAAAGTAAGGAATGGAATATTACGTAATCTATAATTATCCTAATCTATATTTTAACTCTTCCTAGCATAAGTATCTGATCCCATCTACCGTGCACATCCTAAGCATCCCCTAACCACTACTGGGTTACCAAATGTTAAGCGTCGCTGGGTTACCAAGTGTTGGGTTTACGTTTGAGATGGTCGTACTTATGGTTTCTACAAACTATGAAAGAGCGATGGCGATTGAAATAATAACAACGAAAAATTAAGGAATGATTAAAGCATAGAAATATTAAACTATTAAATGCATCAAATGACTAAGTCCAATTGCTGCAAGGAATGCTTGAAAAGTTCATCTTTATTGTCGTTCACGCCAGTGGGCTTAGGTACATTAGTGCTAGAATAAAGAGCTTAACACCTTTCTTACACCTACTGTGGGCACTTGGAAAATATTCTAACTCTTGCGGAAACAAACTACAAGAGCTTTGCTACAACTGCCAAAAAGGTACCTAAGTGTGGCGGAAGCCCACTTATTTATAAGCTAAAACAGGCTCAATGTAAACGGGGCCACGTCGACGCATGGACAGATGCATCGACAGGGCCGCGTCGACGCGGCCGCGTATATGAGGCCCCGTATACATGACCTAGTCAATGCATCGACTGTTTAGCACTTCATCATACCCCCATAATTGAGTAAAAACTCATCCTTGAGTTCCTCTACAATTTGGAAGGTATGGACTTCTTATTACAACACACATGGCATAACACCAATTTTACTGACGCACTAAGTGCCCGAGTGTACAGAGAGGACAAATTACAAAATTGATGGTGTTCAGAGACAAAATTAAACACTCCGATGATCCTAAATTCTCTACTTTGCAGAAAGGTGCAAAAATTGTTAGAGAAGATCACATTGTCCCTAGTGGCAGTTGTTCCGATGGACCTTCACCAGCCCCTGGCGCATATGGCGATGGTGGCGCAAACGATGGTTTCCTTGCAGCAACTGCAACTTTTGGAGATAGCTGAAAAGCCTCCAAGAGAGCCCTCATTTTTTCTTCCTTTCTTCTGGGATCGTTCACTATCCAAGTGTCTTTGCCGATGTGTGCTGGGACTAGAACCTCCCAAGGGCATGGAAAGTGCAAGGAAGAGTTCTTTCAAATTGACAAACCAGGCCATGAACTATTTTTGTTCAATGTCAAATGCTCAGATTGATGTTTGCAGCTACTAGTGGTCATTCATTCTTCGGGCCAAGTTCTCAGCAACCACATGTTACCCTTCAAAACGCATGCGGAGAACCTCAAGTTCTACATTTGTTGTTTCCAATTTTTGTTTTGTCACTTTGTGCACTTGGAACTTGCCCTTGTATAAAGAATACGAGGCGACCACTTGCTTTTCTAGGTTAGACCACGGTCTCCCAGTTGTTAGCATAGCTAGGTTTGCATAGCGAAGGTTGGCCAACTCCATGTACTCTGTCATTTCTTCAATCTACAATTCCTTGAGGCAGATTTTAGTCTAGTTGTAGGCATTCAACCCATCAAAGATAGGTTGCCATACCTCGCCTCCTTCTCAGAGTTGCTGAAGCGCTTGGTTCAATTTGGCCTTAGAAACTTGAATATGCTTTTCATTCACTTCCTTCTATAATCCCACTTGGTCCCTGTAATGATTTTTAACTTTTTCAAACTTAAGGGCTTCACTTTTCCAATCGGTGATTTCGATGGCTAGTTTCTGTCGCAAGGCACAAACCTCTTCCATAGACAAATTTCAATTTTTGGCAGCCAACCTCCTCACATTAGCGTTCACCTTGGCTAGCTCTTCAGCAGCCACATTGCGTAGGTGATAGAATTCCGAGGTCAACCTAACATTCTCCTGGTGAACCTCTGTTAAGTCCTTGTTTAGATGATACGCATGAGCATCTGCCAAGAACTTATCGAGGATCACCGACTCTTGCTCATCCTCAACTATCTGGAGTTTGACTTGAAGCTGTTGAAAAGCTTCATCTCTAGTGAGTTCACGGTTGAGGAGAGCTAGATCAGCAAGTTGGGCCCTTAATTGGGCAACTTCTATTGCCAAGCATTGATAATTGGCTTGAGAAACTTTGATTTGCCCCTCCAAGATGAGGCTCTTACCCGTTGCCGAGAGCAGCTCCAACTGGGCTACGGTGATGTTATCTGAAAGATCAAAGACATCCAGAAGCAGTTGCCTGGTTCCCACCAATCAGTCCAACAGTTCTTCATGTTGGGCTGCATCAATCCTGCTACGTGAAGTCCATGCAAACACCTATATGTCTTCAATTCCATGTACATCTAGTACAGGTGCCGCTGGTGCATTGAGGACCGTAGCAATCGTATCAGCAACCACTTCAGTCGCAATCTATTGTCCTTGGTGTTGCATTACCAGGACAGTTTCCCCCTCTCCATCCTCCAATCGTATCGAAAAAGTAGCAGCATTTCCTGAGATTTCAAGAAATAACTGTTGGGTAGAGACCATTACTTCTTGGACAACAAGATCAGTTCTTGCTGGTACTTATGTTCAGGCGATAGAGAACATCGACCCTGCTCCTTTTGGTAGACTCACAGATTGAGCCACTTGCTCTAAATGGCTCATTGTAGGGTGATAGACCAAAGGGTATTCTCCTCCACTGATCCCTCCAAATTACTCTTGTTAGCTCAAGAGCGATTGTCGAATTTCGCGTATATGTTCTGCGATGGTTTGTGAACCTAACCTCGTTGTTTGCGTAGGCAGTGGAGGTGGTTATTGGTCTTCCTTAATTTGTGTGATGGATGGAGTCCTGTCTTTTATCATTTCCCACCATGAGGTAATCAGGACATGTCAAAGTGTATTGTTGGTGTACCGTGTTATCCCTGCCCATTCGCATAATTTTCTGATTAAGCAAGGAAAGGGTAGAGTCCATCTTCCATGTTCGCTTTTGACGAACCTTTTCTCAATTTCCAAAAAAAAAAAATTGTGGAAGGCTCATTGGGAATTTTTCGCTCAGAGCGGCACACGCACAAGCGGAAAAGGCAATGATTTTGCTGGGTCTCACCGTTGGGTTCAGGTGGTAAGATGCAATTTTTGAATATACCCTCTCCATGGTGGTCAGAGTGCTGAACTCTTTGCGATCCACCCCATAGCACTGCCTGATCCACTCCCCTTTTACCTCGGGATCTACCTGCTTAGGGATCTCCGCCACATCGGCTCCGGTCTCAGGCAACCCCAAAGCTTGCACGATTGCTTTCGCAGAGTAAGAGACATAGATGTCCTTGATTCTTACTCTGGACCCCATTTGTCCAGAAGAGGTAAGTCTCTCCTAAGTACCATTTACCACTGGATGTGATGATTGGCCACATAGGGGAGTTTTGTAATTGGAGCCTTACCTCTTTTGGTGCATTCTCAAGAAATGATCCAAAGTTCAACTCTTGCAGGACCATTCATTGCACTTCCCTTGGCCTGATGGCCTCAAGACATGCCTGGGTCAAGGTGACCTCAAGTCGTGGCACTATCTCTGGAGTCTCATCCCCTTACGATTGTTCACTGGGGATCTCCTCTTTAGGAATCTAATGAACAGATTCAACATCAAGTCCTTTGCAGAGGGGGCTAGTTGCATGGGAGCCCTTTGCATGCTCTAGGTGTTGCACACCTCATCCTCTTCCCGTTCGTGGTTGCTTGTCCCTTGGTTGTGACGGTCGTTCTTCCCTTGGATGCCTTGGTTTTGGTGCCATTTGCAATCAAACATAACCACTAATTAATATTGTGCACGAGTTACTCAAAATGACCCTTGTACACCTTCTTAGTTTGACTAAGTTATGGTGCTGGCACGTGCATCCCATTAAATCTCTTGGAGTAGTAATTGATGGGTTAAAATCAAAAAACAATAAGGCATGAGTTGGAGTTTAAACTATTGTTTCTGTTTCTTCCCTTAAGAGGTGTTAAGTCTTTATTGATTGTAATTGTAAGTAATTAATTAATTTCAATAAACCTCAACCCCCCCCCCCCCCCCCCAACGACTAAGAGCATACCTTCGATTGCTAAAGAGGGAAAGGATAGGTTGATTAGGATGCATGGTAGACAACGTAAGTGCTTGGAAGAAGAGGCAAGGCAAAAAAAATGAAAAATCTCCCCCCAATTTGTTTGCAAAATGAACGAAAATGTAAGGCACAATGGGGGTATATATAGGGATTTATGGCTACATCGACGGGGTTGTGTATACGTAGGTGGTCGCACCCATTAACCAACGTTGAACTGACAAAGGAAAGCCTAAAAAAATTGATTCAAAATGCCAAATTGGGGCGATTTAGGAGCTTTAGAGATAGGGAACTCAGCTAGGAGCAAGAGGAAGATAAGTGGGGTGAAAAAGGGAGTCAAAAGTAGGAGAATGTTATGAGAAATAACATTGTGAAGAAGAAGTTGAGTGATGGGCATTGTGAGAAAAATCAACCAACAAAATCAAGAGGATGGGAGACTAACAAATGGGACCAGGGATATGCAAGTAGGTCCTCCCCATAGTAGGTAGTAGCCTTAATAGCCCTCGCATATCCTCAATCACCGAAGTCTGTGGGCTCCGAAGTCAAAAAATGGTGATTGCAAGTTAATACTCCCATCCATGAGAATCTACAGAAGCATGAGGAGTTCATGGAAATCATGACCAACTATCAAAACTTAAGATGGGCAATGAGGTGAGTCACGGAGAGAAATGGGTGAAGAGAGAGGAGTGAGAATTGGAATTCTGATTATCTGTCATATGAAACCCCATGTGAAGTTGTGGTTAAGTGACTTGGTAGGACCTTTTCAGAGTGCAGAACCAAAACCAACCACATACAGTGATCACAGCAACATGCGAAGACCTGTCGACCCCCCAAGTGTACAAGAATTCAGCCACAGAGAGCCAGCACTCCAATAGGCATGAGAGGAAGGAAGTGAAATGAGACTAAGTTAGAAGGGATGAAGTGAGTCCCATAACTAGCGCTTGTGGCCCATGAGAGGTAGTCTAAGGGGTGTGCTTTGAATTTCCACATGGTTAGGATTTTATTTTTTATTTTCTTTTTATTTCGTGGGAACCACACCATGCAAAGACCCATGCTTGGTTGCATGCATTCGANTTTGATGAGGACCACACCATGCAAGGTCAAACTGCTAAGGAGCTTCCTTGTAGAGAAGGACTTGGAGTGGAAATAAATCCATAAGGGCACTCCTTCCATCCAAGGGGTAGAACAGGATGACGAATGTTGCATTTCCCTTGAAGTCACACCCAATTCAAACCATTGGGTCATCACCAAGTCTAGGAACTACACAAGTCATACATTAATTAAAATGTTTTTAAGTGAAGGGGGTTGCATGTTTCCAAAGGGAGGAAAACCATGGAGTGGATGATGTGGACTCACTACCGATTTTATGAGATGAAAGTAGATGTAAATTCCAAGAACAACAATGTGAGGGCGGGAGTGAGATAAAATAGGTGGACTATTTCATGCAACCCATTGCAACAAAAACCATTCGCACCTTGATGACAATAAGATGACTTATTAGCAACCAATTGGAAATTAAACACACACACACACATAAATAAGCAACAAAGAAATGGAAAAGTAATTAAAGAAAGGAAAATTTAGTAAGAATTGGCAAACGTATGAACGATGTTGAAAAACAAAAAAGTGTAAAACAAAAAGTTCCAAAAATAGTGAGGAGCGTAGTAGAATGGATCAACATGGAGGATAGTCTCCCCTATGACTAGGCAGGCAGGAGGAGACTCGAAAAATGTAACGAGGTTGTCCTGGTGATAATGAGGTGGTAGCACTGGTTAGGTAGATTTCACGGAAAGGTTTTAATTATTGCTGATTGACCAACTACATTCTCGTGGGGTCCTCAAGTTTGTGTATAAGCAAGGCCCTAGATGGGAAGGTTTCAGAGACAATGTAAGGTCCCTCCCACAATGTTTGAAACTTGGTTGGTTGCGATACATGTGTGGGATTCCAATAGAGTACCTTATCTTCACATCTAAATGTTACCTTTTGAATCCAAAGATCATGACGTTTTTTATTGTAGGCCTTGTGTATCTCATTTGATGATAGGGCCACTAATCAATTCTCATCGAGCACACTTAGGTTGATAAGTCGTTCGCATTGTGCTAGTGGTAGGTCAAGACCCAATTCACTGGTTGTAGATAGTTTCTGGAGTTCTACCTAGATTGGGAGTTTCGATAGCTTACTGTACACTAGCTCATAGGGAGAGTAACCTATAGGAAGTTTCCAAGTGGAGCGATAGGCCTAGAGGGCATTGTTAAGTTTGGTGCTCCAATTCCTCCTATATTTACTGATGGTGCAAGTGAGGATTTTTTTGATCTCCCTATTAGTGACTTCGGCCTGCCCGTTGGCCTGGGGGTGATAAGGTGTGGTGAATTTATGAGTAACCCCCAAGTGTTGCATGAGTTTACGAAAGGTGACACCTATGAAATGCGTTCCATTATCTGAGATGAGTGCACATGGCACTCCAAACCTGTTGACTATTTGCTATTGGATAAATCATGCGACAGTGTTTGAGGAACAGTCAATGACGGCTGCTACCTCGACCCACTTTGTGTAGTAGTTCACAACAATGATGATGTACACCTTTTTGTTGGATATGGGTGTGATGGGACCCATGAAGTCAATGCCCCAGATGTCAAAGGGCTCCAATGGTTGGATCCACTGTTGAGGTCCCTCCATTCATGCAGTCATCCCACTATCTCTCTGGCATCGCTCACAAGAGTGGACGAACCATTGGGCATCCCTAAAAATTATAGGCCAGTAATATCCTGTAAGCAAGATCAAAATGGTTGTGCATCATCTAGCATAGTGGCCCCCACAAGGACCCTCGTGAGCATCTTGAAGGATGCACAATGTATCATCATCAAGGACACACCATCAAACTAGGCCATCCACATACACCTTATAAAGGTGGCCATTGATTTCCATGAAGTGCTTGGCCTTATGGAGAAACTATTGTTTCTGCCGATGGTCCCACTTCTTTGGCAATTCCTGAGTTGTGAGATAGGTGAGGATGTGGTTGAACCAAGGTTATTCTTTGGGCACTTGCATATCGACCGCTCCCGTGAAGAGGAGTTCATTTGGAAATTGATCAGAGAGTGGCTCCTCCTCTTCTACGTTATCCCATCTAACCGAGACAAGTAGTCAGTGACCACATTTTTCGGTTCCCTTTTGGTCTACCATAGTGAGGTCAAATTCCTAAAGAATCACCAACCACCGTATGATATGGGGGCTCATCGTTGGTTTGTTCATCAGGAACCGGATGGCACTGTGGCTAGTATGCACAAACACCTTGTACCCGAGCACATAGTGTTAGAATGTTTCCAAGGCAAACACCACCACCATCACCTATTTTTTGGTGGTGGTGTAGTTAAGCTAAGCACCCACAATGCTACGGCTTACACAATGAATATAGTATGGGCATTTTTTATCATCCCACTATGTAAGCACGACTCCCAATGCATAGTTGGATGCATCTATCATGATGTGGAAGGGTCTGGACCAATCAAGTACCCATAGGACCAAAGTCTCTACGAGTTTCTACTTAAGTGTCTGAAATGCAGATTCACATTCCCTGGTCCAAACAAATGAAGCAGCTTTCTTCGTGAGTTCTACCAACGGCTTGGCGATCTTTGAGAAATTTTTGATGAAGCACCGGTAGTAACTAGTGTGGCCAAGGAATGATCAAACATCTTTTACAGTGCTTGGTTGCTTGTGATTCCTTGGATGACCCTAATTTTTTTAGGATCCAAGCTAATCCGTATTTGTGATATATGGTGCCCTAGCACAATGCCCTCTTGGACCATTAAGTGGCTTTTCTACTAGTTGAGCCGTAGATTAGTTTCCACACATCTTTTTAGAACTTGCTCAAGGTGGTCCAAGGCTTGATCAAATGTGGCTCCATAGGTAGAGAAGTCATCCATGAAGACTTCTACCCCATTGCCAATTTGTTGCAAGAAGATGCTAAGAACAAGGCGTTGAAAAGTGGCTGGCACATTGCACAGGCCAAAGGGCATCTTTTTGTTTGCAAAAGTCCCCTAGGGACTTGTGAAGGTTGTCATGGCTTGGTCTTCAGACATAATTTGGATTTGGTTATAGCCACTATAACCATCCAAAAAGTTATAATAATGATGCCCCGCAATGGTATCCAACACCTGGTCCACAAATGGGAGTGAAAAGTGATCTTTGAAGGTAGCCATGTTGAGCAATCGAAAATCTATACAGACCCTTCATTTGCCATCCTTCTTTGGCACAATAATGAGTGGGCTGACCCATTCACTATTGGTAATGGAATAGATGAACCCCACTTTCAGCAACTGCTCGATTTCATCTTTGACGACCTACTTCAGTTTGGGTTTCAATCACCTTTGTGGTTGTCATCGTGGATTCATGGAGGGGTCAATATAAATCTGATGTTGGCAAATCCTGGGATCAACTCCTATTAATTCAGAATATGACCATGCAAAAGTAGCTTCCCATTTGTTCACCACCTTCAGCAAATTCCTCTTTTTTTCAGGAGCAAGGGTGGTATTGATAATCAACAGTTTTCCATTCTGCAAGAATGCATATTCTAAGTGGGCCGGTAAGGGTTTGAGTTCCAAGGGATCTTATTTAAAACTGTCAGGGATTTGCAACTTTCCCCAATTATCATGGTCATTAACAGTGGAGACTTGCTGATGAACCTCTTCCAAATCATCCATGCTTTCTACCTAGGTGTGTACAAGCCCCTTAGATGGTTCCATGCACAAGGTGCTGCTAGCAGGATTAGCAGTCAACCATTGGGTGCCTTCTTGATTTATGGCTACTGCGTACAGGCATTGTTGAACTTGTGATTCCTCAGTACATTGACTGCATGCTTGAATAGATGTCCGCTCAAAGAAAATGAACTACCCTTCTCCATCTAATTAACTGTTTGGGCCATCTCATTAAGGTGACTCATCACTGGCTGATACATAGATGGATCCACCCCACTCGTTCTTGCTTATTTCTCTTGTTCGCTCAAGAGCTATTCTTAGATTTGACGTAGATGCTCAAGGATTACATGGGCCTCAGGTGTTGTCTCCTAAGTGGGTGGTGGTGGCAACAGCTCCTCTTCTTGAGTGGTTTTTTGGCATCTTATCCTTCATGATAAGATGCAACCAAAAGATATGCAAGTGGGTCCTTCCCAAAGCAGACATAGTCCTTTTTTCCCTTGAATAACTTCAAACCAAAGAGTTTGTGGGCTCCATGGATGATTAATGGTTATATAAGGTTAAGTACAAAAACCTAAAATAAACTAACTAAGAATTCTGACACATCAAACCAAGACATCAAATCAAGAACATGAAACTGGTAGTGAGGTGAGACATGGAAAGCATAGATGGATGAGAGAGAGTGGAATGGAATTCCTATTTATGGTCAAATGAAGGAAAAGTTTCATAAGTGATATAAGGTCCTTCCCACAACATTTGAAACTTAGTTCGTTGAGGTATGTATGTGGGGTTCTAGTAAAGAACCCTATCTTCTAGTTGAAATTTGACTTTTCTAATTTTTAGATCATGACACTTTTTGTTATAGGCCTTGTGCAACTTGTTAGATGATAGGTCCACGAATTGGTTTTTGTCTAGTAGGTTGAGATTCATCAGTTGTTCTTTTTGGGCTAGACTTAAGTCAAGGTCAAGGTCACAAGCTATTGAAAGTATCCATTGTTCAAATTGAATAGGAAGTATTGGTAGTTTACTGTACACAAGCTCATAGGAAGAGTAGCCTATAAGAAGTTTCCAAGTTGAGCGGTAGGCCCAAAGGGCATCGTTGAGTTTTGTGCTCTAGTCCTTCCGATACTTGCTAATAGTTCTTGTTAGTATTCTTATGATTTCCCTATTCATAACCTTAGTTTGACCATTAGCTTGGGGATGGTAAGATGTTGTGAGTTTATGTTTAACCCCCAAGCATTACATGAGCTTTCAAAAAGTAGTGCCTATAAAATGAGTTCCATTAATAGAAATTAATGCACGTGGCATACCAAAATTATTTACAACATTTTATTGTACAAACTGAGTAGTAGTAGAGGATGTACAGTTGATGATGACTAATGCTTCTACCAATTTCATACAATAGTCAATAGCAACTATGATGTATGCCTTTCCATTTGACATGGGCATGATGGGACCCATGAAGTTAATGCCCCAAATGTCAAATGGTTATAGTGGTTGAATCCATTATTGAGTTTCCTCCATTTGAGTAGTCATTCCACCATCTCATTGGCATCATTCACAAGAGTAGATGAAATGGTGAGCATCCCTGAAGAGTGCTGGCCAGTAGTATCCTACCATTAGGATTTTAATGGCCTTGCATCTCCTAGCATAGTGTTCTCTACAAGGACCTTCATGAGCATCGTGGAGAATGTGTAGTTGATTATCATCAAGGACACACCAATGAACCAAGCCATCAGTGCACACCTTGTAGAGGTGTCCATTGATCTCCATGAAGTGCTTTACCAAGTGAAGAAACTACTATTTTTTCCAGTGGTCCAACACTTGTGGCATCTCCTGAGTGAGAAGATAGGTGAGAATGACATCCTACCATTTTGGCTCATTAGACATTTGTTCAGTTATAGCCCTAGCAAAAAGGGGTTCATCAAGAAATATGTCAGAGAGTGGTCTTTCTTCCTCTTTTTCATCCCATTACAACCAAGACAAGTGATCAATGACTACATTCTCAGTGCCCTTTCAATCTACCATCGTAAGATCAAATTTCTACAAGATCACTAACCACCGTATGGCATGGGGGCTCACCATTAGCTTGTTCATTAGGAAGTGAATGGCACTATGGTCTATGTGCACAAACATCTTGTATCCAAGCATGCAATGCCTGAACTTTTCTAGAGAAAACACCACTACCATCAATTCTTTTTCTATAGTGGTGTCGTTCAGTTGTGCACCCATAATGCTTCGGCTGGCATAGTAGATGTAGTATGGTCATTTCTTATCATCTAACTATGTCAACACCACTCCTAAGGCATAATTTGATGTGTCTGTCATAATATGAAATGTTCTAAACTAGTTGGGTGCTTGTAGGATTGGAGTTTCTACAAGCTTCTCTTTCAATTACTGGAATGATTTCTCACATTCCATGGTCCAGATAAAGGAAGCATCTTTCTTTGTTAGCTCGACCAATGGTTTTGTGATCTTAGAGAAATTCTCTATGAATCACCAATAGTAGATAGTATGTCTAAGAAATGGTTGAACATCTTTAACTTTTTCTAGCTAGCAAGTTATTCCTTGAATGACCCTTATTTTTTTAGGGTTCACCTCAGTTTCTGCTTGTGAGATTCTGTGCCTTAGTAAAATGCCCTTCTCAACCATTAAGTGATTTTTTTACCAATTGAGTTGTGAGTTAGTTTCAACACACCATTTTAGCACTTTCTCAAGGCAATTTATGTCTTGCTCAAATGTAGCTCCATAGGTGGAGAAGTCATCCATGAAGACTTCCACAGCACTACCGATTTGCTGTTGAAAAATGCTTAGAACTAGGCGTTGGAATGTGGTAGGAGCATTACATAAATCAAATGGCATCCTGAGATATGCAAAAGTCCCCCAAGGACTCATGAATGTTATCTTTTCTTGGTCTTTTGGTGCAATTTGAATTTGGTTATAGCCATTATAACCATATAGAAAATTGTAGTAGCAATGCCCAAACATTATGTTGAGCACCTAGTTAACAAATGGCAATGGAAAGTGATCCTTGAATGTTTTCATATTCAATAGCTTGAAATTAATGCAAATGCATCACTTGACACCTTTCTTTGGCATAATTACAAGTGGGCTAACTTACTCGCTATCTACAATGGGATAGATGAACTTTGCCTTGAGGAGTTGCTCGATTTCCTTCTTAACAATTTACTTCAATTTGGGGTTCAACTGCCTTTGTGGTTATCATTTTGGCTTCATGGTCGAGTCAATGTAGATGTGATGCTAGCATATCCTGGGTTCAATCCCCATGAGTTTAGGATATGACCAAGCAAAAGTTGCTAACCATCTTTCAACTACATTTAACAACATCTTTTTCTGTTTTGGAGCAAGTTTTGCATTGATTATACTGGCTTCCCATTCTTCAAAAATAAATATTCCATTCTAGCTGGTAACATTTTTAAATCAAGATGCTTTTGTTTGAATTTATTAGGAATTTCAAACTCTTCCCAGTGAGCATCATCAGTTGTATCTTCAAATAGTTAGTGATGAACTTGCTCGAGTTCATTCATGCCTGTGACATACGCACACGTCAGGCTCTCAATTAGTTCCATGCAAAGTGTGTTGCTTTCTAAATCAATGGTCAACCATTGGGTGCCATCCTATTTTTTAGCTGCTACGTATAGACACTTTTGAATTTCTGCTTCTAGCAAACATTGCTTGCATGCAAAGATAGATGCTTACTTGATGTTCTAAAGTTTCTACACACAATAGCACCATCACTGTATGCGATGTAGAGAACTCTATTCTTCTCGATCTTTCCAAGTGTGTTTTCTTTAGATATCTCTAGGGAAAGATCTCTTATGTCAATTCTTACATCGATGGTGCTCAGCCATGCCCTTCCTATAATGATTGGGAAGTCCCATTTGTAGTTCTCCACTTTGATTACCAGGAAATTAGTAGGATAAGACCATCCACAGACAGTGGTCACAATGTCTTCTACTAGTCCCAATGAAACAATGATGGATTGGTCTACCAATTCTAATCTTATGTTGCTCTTCTTGAGAGGAGATAAGTTCCAGGTAGTGTACACTTCATGAGAAATCAAATTAACACCAAAACCTGAATTGAGAAGATCCTTGCATAATTCATTCTTAGCAATCTACAAATAAATTAGAGGACTTCCAGGATTGGCTAATTTCTTGGGAAGGTTTCTTACATAGATCCAATCAAACACAATGTGAATATGCATTATTGTATGGATCCTTGGTAGAGTTTGATTTGAAGGAGGCTCGAAGGAGTTTGATATGGAGGAAGAGGCAAGAGCAGGATTGTCAATTGCAGGTGTAAGTGAAGGCTTAGGTGGACTATGGGGGTTAAAAGAAAGGTCTTTTCTTTGATCAGGAATTTGACCCCTCTGATAGATGATTGGGTTGCAAATTAATAGCCCTTGTAGCATTGCATTGTTGTAGTTGAGTGGGTAGTTCACCTTGCATTGGTGGAGTAGGTGGTAGTTGTGCAACTGGAGGAGGAGTATGTGCAAGGATAGGAGGAGGATAAGGATAAGAGGTGATGTCCCTTCTTTCATGTGGCGAATGAGCTTGATAATAATTCAAAGGATGGTAGCAAGGTTGGAAATTAGAAATGTGGCTAAAAGAGTCATGTGGAGACATGGGTTGCTAAACATGGTAACCATATGGATCAAGCTACCAACAAGGGTACTGTTATCTTGGTGGTGCCAGTGCCCATGATTGTGGTTACTACCATTGTTTATACTATTCATGCGATTGCAGTGGAGATCCACTTGGATAATACAATTGTTGCTGGTGGAACTACCTAAGGTTACCTTGAGGATAAGGTAACCTTTTAGATGTTTGCTTTTGTGTAAGTAGTAGATGTAAGGCATACACACCAGACTCCTGTAGATGTGACACAATGGGGAAACATCCCTTAGGATGTTCTTAATATACCCATAATCATCATTTGATTCACTATCTGCAACCTATTCTATTGTAGCAATCTTGCCCTTACCTTTGTAATAGGCATGTTCAACTTCCTTGTGCCTTCTATGCTCATGATCACTATCTTGATCCTTGCACTCCTCTGCAATTTTGAGAACATCTTGGAATCTGTTATCCATTAAGTCCCTTAACTGATCAACCTTGATCATAAGTTCAGATTTGGAATTGTTGAAGTGGTAAGGCTTTCTTATGCACCCTCTCATCAAATACGAATGTGTTCTCACTATTGTAGAATCAAACCTTTTGTGAATGGAAGGATCACGATTGTACTCCTCTGCACTTTCTCTTTTTATTATCTTGTCTTCCTCTTTAGCTACCTGCTCTATTAATCTTTGTATCTGATGGACACTTAGTTTTGATAGTTTCCCTTGGGCATAGACATCAAGGGTTTTCCTCATTTTATTATGAAGCTTGTCTACAATGTAGCAAAGTTGAACCAATTGAGAATAACCATGGCTAGGGCATTTGTGCATCAAGGCATAGTATCGGCCAATGGTAGCATCCAAGGGTTCATGTGTTCCTTTTTTACACCCTTGAATTTTCTTTCTTAAGTTGGACACTCTGGAGTACATTTGATACTTATCATTGAACATCTCAAGCATGGTACTCCATCGTCTAATAGATTTCGGCTCTAAGGACTGGTACTAGTTCTTTGCCTCTTTGATGAGTGTCCTTGGGAACAACTTTAATTTCTTCCACTCGTTTTCTATGTTTTACAAGGCACATGCATCTTGGAAAGCTTGAAGATGCTTTTGTGGATCAAATTTATATCCTCCTTCAAATTGAGGAATATTGTTCATGTCTAATCGTTTGATCCAACTGTCTTTCACATGCCTTATTAGGATTCTGATTGCCTCTGCAATGTTAAGCATACTTCATGTAGCAAATAGAGGCTCATCAAGGCCTTGATCATGGTGCCTATGATGCTCTCTACTACCCCTTTGTTCATTGAAATGTGCCTCTATTGAATGTCTACACCCTTGTTCTTGCTTGTCCTAACAATCCCTTTGGTTATCTTAGTCCTGTCGATCATTTCATTCATTTCGATCACCTCCATCACAATCTTGCCTTCTGTGATCACAATCAGAGTCAAAAGAAGAAGATGATGAAGAAGGGGAAGAGGAAGGAGAATTAGCATCATCACGATGCCTACTACCACCTCTTCAGTGATCGTGAGCACGATCATGATTGTGCTTTTTGTTGACATCCCTATCTTGATTTTCCTCTTCAAATCCTTCATTGTCATTAGATCCCTTGTTATTAGAATCAGGATTGTGAATTGTGGAGTGCAGATCTTGATTTTGACCTCCATCACCAAATTCAAATAGAGGAGTTTCATTGAATGGAAAATCCAAGAGAAGGGTTCCCCACTAGCTTGTTGGTACAACAAGAATGGAGAATCATTAAGCTATTTTCCCTTCAAAAATTCATAGCACTGCTCTAGCTACTAATCCCATAGGTGTTGTGCTTTGGTGGGATGGTAATCCCTAGCATCAGCATCTTCCACAATATACTCCCCATGGTGGTCTTGAAGCCCACATCATGTAAACATTTGATAGAGCATTGCAGGAGCAACATGATTGAGTAGCAACACAATGTTGCCCTCTATGTCATGCCACTACAGCTATTTATCCTGGTGTAGGATGAAGGTGAAGTTTGGTACATACTCATCATGATGAGTATATATAATTCGATATTGTTAAGGCTTTGTCCACTTAACTCTATCAACCTTGGGTGGAGAAGTGCTCCTGTAAGAAGAAGAAATTTTCAGTTAGCGAGTAAAAAATCACAGTGTGCTCTGAGAATTTGTTGTAGTAATTATGAAATAAGATACAACTTCTAGGTACATTCCAAAAATTTAAATACTTTTCACTAGCTCCTAGATAGTGCACAAAACAATAAAAAGTTTCCCAACAATAGTGCCAATGATGAGTGGCAAGGTACCCTACACCCAACCATATGAATCATTAAGGCGTTACGCATGATTTGGTCAAATTTTGTGGACCTATAGTTATCTTGTACACTAGTTTTTCTAGGAAGTGAAATAGTGTTGAGAATGCTCGTTATCTTTCCAAATACACTTGTGAGGTTCAAGGGTATGGTTTAAGTGTAATTGAGATATATGAATTTTTGTCATTTTATATTTTATGGATGTAATCACCTACAAAAAAAATAAGGATATAGTAGATTGAAAACTAATGTCTATTTCCTAGTTAGCCTAACTCAAGTAATTGTCCCACTTTCCTAAACACATCTTGAACACAACTACCACTACTAGGCTACCAAGTGTTAAGTGTTCCTGGGTTACCAAGTACTATATGAATGCTTGAAGAGGTGGTGTTCATAATCAACTGGAAATAAATTCCTTAATTCAAATACATTAATGTAAAGAGCAATAAAGCAAAATGCAATAAACAAAATATTAAGCTATTCTCGGTGCTGCAAGGATTGTCAAAAGAGTTCGCTTTATTTTTGTCTCACTGTTGCACTCAGGTACATGAGTGCTCGAACAAATAACCATACACACATTAAATTCCTTCTACAGGCACTCAGAAAATATTCTAACTCTAAGGAAAAGAAAATGTAAGAGCTTCGCTACTTTGCTTGAAAATAAGCTAAAAACTACTACTAAAACTAGAGCCTAGGCCCAGTATTTATAGATTGGGGAATATACCTTGACATCAAACTAAGGCCTTGACGTCATGTATGTGATGTTGCGACTCCAACATCACATACCCAATGTCAAAGCAAATGGCAAATGGTGGTTCATCACCACTCAAATAAGACATCATACAATTGACTTAAATCCATGTTGTGGGCACTTGCTAAGACTATAGAAGAAAATTGCATAGTACTGATGATGAGTGGTAAGGTACCCCTACACTCGACCATACAAATACGAGTGTTTCACGCATGATCTGGTCGAACTATACAGATGGGCTAGTTTTCGTATCTAGATAGTTACTCGCTAATCGTAGTTCGCTGTCTTCCCACCTAGACTAGTATTTACTTTGTCACATATGGTTTAGTCCAAAGTGAGGTGTATGATGTGGTTTCTAACCTAGTGCTACTCCTAGAGGCAATGAAAAATAACTTTAATTAAGCTAGGATGAAAAGGAAGAGAGAGTCTAAGCTAGCCTAAGTGCGATGAGCATCCATCCTTTAATCATCCATACACATCTTGGACCTTGTGTATAACTACCACTGGGATTACCAAGCACATCGCCTAGGTATGCTCCTGGGATACTAAGTAGTCACACTTGAATGCTCGTGATTAAGTTGTACTCATTCCACATTTAAGGAGTTTAGGATGAAGAGATATTAACTACGAAAGCAATAAATAACAATAGAAATTAGATAATTAAACTAAGTGAATGCTGCAATGATGAAGTAATCTTGATCTTTATTTTCAGTCATGTGTGTGTCCAAGTACGTCACACTCGAATAAAGATGCCATACAATTATAATCATCACACTGTAGGCATGCACTGGGAGAAAAGAGTTGAGAGGAAAAAATGACAAAAAGACTCTACTCTAACACTATACTGACTCTTTCCCATGTGTTCCATTGTGTATTTATAGGCTCACATGGGAACCACGATATAACGTATGTGATATTGCTTGTCAGGTCACGATATTGCGTACATGATATCATGAGTTTGATATCGGGGGTCTGATATCAGGACTCATCAGATATCAGGGGTCTGATAACAAGGGTCCGATATTAACACCTAGTTAACAAGGGTCCAATATCAACACCTAGTTAACAAGGGTCTGATATCAGCACTTGACAAACCATGATTCATCATACCCCCATGATTGAATAACAACTCGTCCTCGAGGTAAGCAAAATGAGAACGAGTCCAATTACTTACACAGTGGATAGGTATGGGATTATTGACTAACTAGAAATTATTCATGTCGTAGTGTGGGATTGAACAAAACAAAATTGGGACACAGACACAAAATTACAAAACTTTATTGGAACTCATGTGGTTCTAGATGGTGGCGGTTCCTCCATGGGTGCTTTTCCTTTGTCCTACACACCAGGCTTTTGAGATTGATACCATTAAAGAAGCACCTAACATTTATCCTCTTCTATCCAAGGATTATGAGCCATCCATGCTGATGTTCCAATGTTTGATGGAGTTGGCGCTTCCCATGGACATGGCAATTGCAGGAACACTTGATTAGCCTTGACATGCCATGTTGCAAATAATTGTTGTTCCTGTTCATAGGCTTGGGCCTTGACCTCTCCACCTTTTTCTTGGCTAGATTGTGCAATAATAGGAGTTCCCTGATGGATGCTAAATGATTGTGCCTCTTGCTCCGCATGTTCTGCATGTTCTGCATGAGTTCCTTAGCCTCTGCCTCCCCCTAGATGTTCAGTTGCACCTTGAGAAGGTCCTCCTTGTTATCCTCTTTTAGGGCCCATCTATAATCATACAAAGATTAATTGTTAGTAAGGTTATTGAAGGAAGTTCAATTATTTCATACCTTACTCATTGCCTTTAATAAAGGTTGAATTATTTGCTTAGTGTGATTTTAGAGTTAGAAATTTTTTTTAAGAAAGTTTCCCTAAAAGTTTAATGTCAGACCTAGTTTGTTTAGGTGACACATAAAAGGACATGGAATGGTTTTGTGGAAAATTTGATAAAATGATGACAAAGGAAAGAATAGATTTTGCAATGAAGTACTTGAAGGTTATAAAATGATGTGGTGGTATGCAACAAGTACAAATTACAGAATTCACGCAAGTGGGTCCTCCCCAAAGCAGGTTCCAACCTATAATGCCCTTGCATAACCACACCTTAAAATATCCATAGGCACTAGAAGGGTTAAATGTAATCTACATTGATGCAACAAAACACACACATGTTGATACCACTGTGATGAGGTATGAAT
Organism: Gnetum montanum; assembly: GCA_015680685.1. Taxonomy (NCBI): domain Eukaryota; kingdom Viridiplantae; phylum Streptophyta; class Gnetopsida; order Gnetales; family Gnetaceae; genus Gnetum; species Gnetum montanum. The sequence goes on along the minus strand of MNCI01028755.1, from coordinate 278,599 downwards.
TCTATGCCACACAAGACACAAGTCAAAAATTCTTGAACAGCGAGATGGGATGAATCATAGAAGGGATTGCAGAGATTGGGACATGAGGTAACTGACCCAGGGCATAATGAATCTTGAGTGTAGGATGTGATTAATGTGTCATTCGCCCATCACTCTAAAATCAAGACCAAGTCCATTCCTCTGATCAGTGACATTGCATTGTTTCATCCCATGATGGACAACCATAAGAGTACCATGACAACAAGGTGTATGATCACTTAGCATTTGGTTTAAGGGGGGAGTGATTTGGAACTGCTTTGTGGCACTTTGAGCTTGATCTTTTCTTTTTCTTTTTGTGTGGCCGCTTTGGCACACTCTTCTTGCTCTCTCTCTCTCTCTCTCTCATGCTTAATCTAGAGAAGCTGCCTACCTTTAGGCATGGATACATGTCTTTCCAGTGGGACCCCCTAGAATAGCATTGGTTTCCTCTTTTTTTTGTTTTTTTTATTAAGTGCCTTTATTACTCTTACTCTCATTTTTTGTTAGATCTACAAGGATCTTAGTACACCCAGGCTACATGGTAACTCCTACAGATGTTACCAAAGAGAATCCACAAGTCTCCTTAATGTCACACCCTAGTCATTCCCTCTTGGTCCATCCTTCTTCGCTCTGGGTATAATAAGCACAAAATTACTTTTAAGTTTTCATGATGACAAGAATATCATTGTACCCAGAGTAGAACCTCTTATTAATAGAATGGGTGGATGGATGTGATGGGCTCGCTATCCAAATAATTAGCTACCTGAGACTTGATAGCAAAGAAGAAAACCTCAACGAATGAGTCACATGAGTATTTTATTCATAGATGAGATTACTCATAAGATAAAAAGATAAAGCAATAAATTAAAAGGTGAAAAACTAGAAAACAAAAACTTAAAAAATTAAAGAAATGGAAAAACATTTATTAATTCTATGTTGTTAGAATGGAGGATACCCCCCATAGCTAAATGGTTGAACATGGCTAGAATTAATAAATGGAAGGTGGGGGTCCTTGCATGTTGGAAATATTGGGACCTGGTCATATCCGAATCATTGGGTGTCTTTTGATGTGGTGGTCGGAATGTACCCAACTTGAGGTTCACACACTTGATTAAAGTTGGCATAGTGGGGCAATTTATAAGATGTAGTCGTATGATAAGGAGTTGTTCCACTACAGCACTGGTGACCATAAGATGGTATGCAAGGATCAGTATGTCTCCATGCGTGGCTATATCCATTGGGCCACATGGTTGTTGGAGCGTTGATTGGTGGCCTTGATAAAGTAACACAAGGCATTGGGTTCGAGGTAAAAGATGCACCATAGTGTTGGACTTGTGTTGGGTTGGAGGATGCAGTGGTCTTAGAACTATGCAGTGCTTTTTTATGGTCATTTCTAAAGAAAGGACACTTCCAATGTTGTGGAAGATTCTCACTGCGGTTGACAGTAGTAGCACAAGTAACATTTGTGGGTCGATGTTGTGGTGCAAATCTTTCTAACACAACTGGTGGCAATGTAGAACGAGGTGAATGATGAAAATGTTGAAATTGAGGAGAAGCGTAAGGTACATGAGGTGGTGGTTGTGTTGGAGAGGGTATGGGTTGATAGTACTTAGGAGAATGATAATAATGTGGTGAGGTAGAAGATGTTGACCCAGTTGGGGAAACAAGATGCTGAACCTGATAAGTGCCTTGGTTCGGATGATATGAAGGGTGTACCTAGTTTGAGGGTGGCCTCCCCCATGACTGGGATTGTTGCCACTGTGATTGAACACAGTATTTTTGTACAAACTCTAGGTGTAACATTCTTCCCCAATGCTCATATAAATGTGCAAAGATTAGGAAGTGGCCCTTGGGATGATCGTATAGGCAAATGTTGCATTGATACATATGATTAGTAGTTGAGTTCTTATCCTTATGCCCTTCAAGCCTTCTTTCCGATTTTCTAGTGGTGTTTTGTCCTATTTCTTGGTTCGTCAAGGTCCTACCTCTAATAGCATTGGCATATTCTCCACCTTTTTCATGCATCCATTTCGTCATCTTATTGATCTTTGCCTCAATTTCAGCTAGTGATTGTTGTGCTGGCAAAGATTGTTCCACCTCCTTGAGATGAGTTGATTTTTCCTTTTCATGATTATGGACCTTTGTTAATTCGAGATTTTGGTCTTGTTGAGAGTTTTTAACATTCTCCCATTTAGCCATTTCTCCTTCTTCTTTTACTACCCACTTAATAAGCTCTTGGAATTGGTGGGTTCGTAGCTTGTATAGTTGACCTCAGGCATACATCCCTAGGATCTCCCTTGTTTCATTACGGAGCCCATCAATAGTATGGTACATTAGCCTATCTTTAGAGAACTCATGGCTTGGGCAATTGTTTAACAATGCATAATATCTTTCTAAGGCCATGTCCAAGGGTTCATGTTGTGCTTGTTTCCACTCTTGGATTTGTTTCCTCAAGGCTGACACTCTTGCATAAGTTTGATATCTTTCATTGAAGAGTTGTGCCATTGTTGGCCAACGTCGAATTGACTTTGGTTTTAGGGACCTATACCATACTTTTGCATGGCTAACGAGTGTCATAGGAAAGAGCTTAAGTTTTTGTCATCCATTATCAATGTTATTCCATACACAAGCATCGTAGAAGGCTCGTAAATGTTGTTGCGGATCTAAATCATAGCCTCCTAAAAACTTAGAAAAGTTGTTTCAGTCAAGCTTGGGTAGACAACTTTCCTTATGGTGCCTATGGGATATTCGAACAACCTCTTGTATTTTTGTTAGGCTTGTAGTGGCTAGTAGGGGTTCATCGTCACTAGGTATGTTATGCATTTGTGAGTTGGGACAATGTTGTTTGCGTTTATGCTCACAGGAGACCCCTACATCAGATTGGGTACTCCAATCTTCATCTTCATCATTATATAATTTGTTGGTTCTCCAATGAATTGCCTCACTAGTTGTTGCGTTGTCAGAGTCTTGTGAGAGAGACATGGTTGTAAATTTGTGTATGATTTAATTGCAATTATTATTATTGTTTAGTATATTTTTTTTCCTGAAAGATATATCATTAATACTTTGTTATAGCGATCTTATATGATGTAACTAATCTAAATGACTAGCACCATCCCCAGCAATGGCGCAAATGATGAGTGGTGAAGTACCCCTACACTCAACCATACGAATACGAGCATTTCACGCACGATCCGGTCGAACTCTGCAGATGGGCTAGCTATGGTATCTAGATAGTTACTTGCTGATCGCAGTTCGCTATCTTCCCACTTGGACTAGTATTTGCTTTGTCACGTATGGTTTAGTCCAGAGTGAGGTGTATGATGTGGTTTCTAACCTAGTGCTACTCCTGGAGGCAATGGAAAACAACTTTAATTAAGCTAGGAGGAAAAGGGAGAGAGAATCTAAGCTAGCCTAAGTGCAATGAGCATCCGTCCTTTAATCATCTGTACACATATTGAACGTCGTGTATAATGACCATTGGGATTACCAAGCACATCGCCTATGTACGCTACTGGGATACCAAGTAGTCACACTTGAATGCTCGTGATTAAGTCGTACTCATTCTACGTTTAAGGAGTTTAGGATGAAGAGATATTAACTACGAAAACAATAAATAACAATAACAATTAAATAATTAAACTAAGTGAGTGCTGCAATGATAAAGTAATGTCGATCTTTATTTTCGGTCATGTGCGTGTCCAAGTACGTCACACTCGAATAAAGGTGCTATACAATTACAATCATCACACTGCAGGCATGCACTAGGAGAAAAGAGTTGAGAGAAAAAAATGACAAAAAGACTCTACTCTAACACTAAACTGACTCTAAAAACTAACTCTTTTTTGTGCACCCCATTGTGTATTTATAGGCTCACACAGGAACCGTGATATCGTGTATGCAATATCGTTTGTCAGGCCACGATATTGTGTATGCAATATCACGGGTTCGATATTAGGGGCCCGATATCGGGACTCATCAGATATCAGGGGTTCGATAACAGGGGTCCAATAACAGCACCTGGTTAACAAGGGTTCGATATCAGCACCTGGTTAACAAGGGTCCGATATCAACACCACGTTTCATCAACTGACTAAATGGTGTCAAATACACACGGTGGGCGTTTGCATATTTATAGGCAAATACAGACATTGCATCTACCTACACTACTAATTAAATGGTATCAAATATGTGGTGGATGTTTGCATATTTATAGGGAAATACATGCATTGCATTGATGAGGATGTGTTAATGCATTTAGCTGCATCGATGGGGATGCATCAACACATGCATGTTAATGCATCAATGCATTTTCATCCACAAATATGCATCAAGTTGCCTAACATATCATGTTTGTCACAGTGTCATAAACAATATACTAACATACTATGTGATAACTTCATGATAGCTTTTGTAACAATGTCATGAACAATAACTTTGATAACTTTTAATGGTAATTTCATGAACATACTATGTGATATAACTTACTTACTATGGTAATAAAATCAAAGAAAAGCGTTACAGAGCTTCGTCGGTGCATATAAACCCCGGACGGTCCTCCGTGCATATAAACCCCGGACGGTCCTCCGTGCATATAAACCCCGGGAGCATATACACTCTGGACGGTCCTCCGTGCATATAAACCCCGGACGGTACAGGGTTGCTTATAGCTCGGATTCAGATTCAGATTCAGATTTTGGCATCGCTATTGCTATTTCTGAACCCCCAGCCTCTTGCAATTTCTTTGCGTTTGCAGAGCGGGCTTTCTTCTGTGAATCTTTGCAACGAATTTGGTCGCAAGATTTGATTTCTCTGTTTGCCAAATTTGTCGCCGCTTGGAGTTTGGTTGGTGTTTTCGTCCACAGGTAGGAGCAAAAGGCAAGGAAGGAAGGTTAAGTTTGTAGTAGCAATGGCGGTCCCTGCTCTGATTCCGGTGCTGAAAGATGAGCTGGATATCGTGATCCCGACGATCCGTAACCTGGACTTTCTGGAGATGTGGAGGCCTTACTTTGAGCCTTATCATCTGATCATCGTCCAGGACGGCGATCCGAGCAAGACCATCAAGGTTCCTGAAGGCTTCGATTATGAACTCTACAATCGCAATGACATTAACCGCATCCTCGGCCCTAAGGCGTCATGCATCTCCTTCAAGGATTCCGCTTGCCGTTGTTTCGGTTACATGGTCTCCAAGAAGAAGTATATCTACACCATCGATGATGACTGTTTTGTAAGTGCTCTTCACCTAAGCTTGGTTGTTTCTGCAATTTTTCCTCAAATTTTAGTTCAATTTTGTTGTTTGTGTGCTAGATGTGTGAATTGGTAGATTTTTTCTAGATTATTTGTGAATTTTGCTTGCCCTTTTGATATGATGTTTGTACTTCATGCACCTGGGATCTGTGAATCGAATTTGTTAACTCGTTTTCTCAAAATTGTCTCCATTTAGTGTGCTTGTGCGTTTCGCTTGCCTGTGCCATGTACTACCAGTTGATTTGCTTGCCTTCGATTGTTTTTCTTTTTACCTTGTATTGGCTTTGCATGTTGGATATGTGAATTGAAGGCGCGTTTGGCCTTTTACAGGTCGCCAAGGATCCGGAGGGTAAGGAGATTAATGCGCTGCAGCAGCACATTAAGAATCTGCTGAGCCCATCCACTCCTCTCTTCTTTAACACGCTGTATGATCCGTACCGCGAGGGCGCCGATTTCGTGCGCGGTTACCCGTTCAGCCTCAGGGAGGGCAAACCGACGGCTGTGTCGCATGGCCTCTGGCTCAACATTCCTGACTACGACGCTCCTACGCAGCTCGTCAAGCCGCGTGAACGCAACACCAGGTACGGGTCTTCATTTTAATGTTTTCGCCTGAGGGTTTTTGTTTTCCGTTTCCTATTCCACTGTTACGTTTTAGATTTTGGATTTTTCCTGCTCGAGCTTTTTGTAGCGTGGATTTTGATTTTGCACGGTATAGGGTTATATACCGAAGCTGCTGAATAGACCTGATTTAACTATCTGATTCGGATGGTAGATTTTTAATGATTCTGTTAATGTACATTGGGTTCACATTTGCAGGTATGTTGATGCTGTTCTGACTATTCCTAAGGGCACCCTGTTCCCAATGTGTGGGATGAATATGGCTTTCGACCGTGAGCTGATCGGACCTGCAATGTACTTTGGTCTGATGGGAGATGGCCAGCCGATCGGTCGTTACGATGACATGTGGGCAGGCTGGTGTGTTAAGGTACTTCAAATTTTGAAATCTCTTATTGTTTGTCATTAGACAATTGATGCAGACAACAATGATCGGGTTTTTAATACTGTTGTTTTTGACATTATTGCAGGTGATCTGTGATCATTTGGGCCTAGGTGTAAAAACAGGGTTGCCATACATCTGGCACAGCAAGGCGAGCAATCCTTTTGTTAACTTGAAGAAAGAGTACAAGGGTATCTTCTGGCAGGAGGAGATTATCCCTTTCTTCCAGGCTGCAACCCTATCCAAGGAGTCTACCACAGTGCAGGACTGCTACATCGAGCTGTCCAAACAGGTCAAGGAAAAGCTTGGCAAGGTGGATGCTTACTTCGTGAAGCTGGCTGATGCCATGGTTACATGGATCGAGGCATGGGATGAGCTCAACAGCACACCCAAGGTTGAGAAACCAATTCTTGCC
>MNCI01028755.1:207627-246132 GCA_015680685.1 Gnetum montanum | reverse complement strand
TGATACCCAACCTCCTCATCATCGTTAGGAGGGGGAACATCGTTTGTTAAAGAACCCATGATAAAGGGTTCCTCATCTCCTATTTCGCTAAGGACGTGCAGGACCTTGCCCTTCAACAGTGCGTGTTGACTCTCCTACCTTAAGTCTCTCATATGTTGGGCATCTGTGGGATAATAATCCCTCATGTCAAAATCTTCCGCAATGTATTCCGCGAAATGCTCTTGCATGCCGATCTGTGCCATGGCATGGAAACTCATGCGAGAGATTGATCGATCTAGGGGTAACACGATGTTACCTTGCAAATCTCTCCACCGCAGTTGTTCATCCTGATGGGGAACAAAAGTAAAATTAGGAATATACTCATTGGGATGAGTATATGTCATCCTATATTGTTTAGGACTTGGCTTATTTTGGTTATGTGTTTTATCTTGCCGACTGTCTCATGTGTGGTCCTTAGGTGGTGAGTTGCTCTTATGAGAAGAAGGCATTTTTATTGGTGTGCTAATTTCACCATTATATAATTTTTATCTTGATTAACTCGAACGTTCGTTAAGGCTCACAATGATGTGAGTGATATCTCTTATGTTCTATTCGGCGCACAAACACTTAGTCCCCGGCAACGACGCCAATGATGAGTGGCGAGGTACCCCTACACTCAACCATACGAAACGAGTGTAGCACGCGCGATCTGGTCGAACTCTGTAAACTAAATGCCTAAACGCCCCATGGAACACTTGGGGTTAATCGTTCATTGTCTTCCCAGACTTACTTGTTGTTGTCATGGTGTATGGTTAAGTAAGTCTGAGGTATTTGATTTTTTTGGTCTTTTATGGTTTTATGTCTTCTACGCTAAGAGCAAAGGGTTGAGAAACTAACTAACTCTAACTAATGTCCTAAGTCTAAATTAACTAGCATCAGCATCCGTTCCCACTTACCGTACACACCCTGAACTATGCAACTATGGCTACCAAACGCGAATCGTTACTGGGATCACCACACGTAACGCACATGCTCGAAGTGGTCGTATTGAGGCACCTAACTAGCTTAAGTGTGATGAGCAGCCGATTCCTTGACTAGCCATACACATCTGTAGATGCTCGTAATCAAGTCGTACTCGTCCCACGTTCTAGGAGATAAGGGGGAGAGAATCTAATCGTGATGAGTAGCTGATTCCTTGGTTAGCCGTACATATTCGTCAATGCTCGTAACCAAGTCATACTCATGTCGCGCTAACAACAGGTAATAAATAACATGTTTATCCACAAACATGCACTGTAAGGTAATAAATAAACCTATTCCATGCACTGCAAGGTTTATCCACAAAGCTCATCTATATTGCCATACACAACTTGCGTTTAGGTACAAAGCTACTTGAATAAAGAACCATTCACTTGGGGACTCTTGCTGCGGGCACATGGAAAATATTCTATCTCTGGGGTGATCAATCCACCAGAGCTTCGCTACTTCTAGCCTAGGATGGGAAATGAGGGGAGTGTCGCCTCTTATTTATAGATTTGGCGGTGGACTGCAATATCGCAGGGGATGACACGATATCGTGTGCACGATATCGCATCTCATCACATGTTGATGAGTGGTGAGGTACCCCTACACTCAACCATACGAAACGAGCGTAGCACGCGTGATCCAGTTGAACTCCGTAGACTAAGTGCCTACACGCCCCATGGAATACTTGGGGTTAATCATTCGTTGTCTTCCTAGACTTACTTGTGGTTATCACAGTGTATGGTTAAGTAAGTCTGAGGTATATGATTTTTATATCTTTTTATGTTTTATGTCTTCTATGCTAAAGGGTGAAGGGTTGAGAAACTAACTAACTCTAACTAATGAACTAAGTCTAAATTAACTAGCGTCAACATCCGTTCCCACTTACCGTACACACCCTGAACTATGCAACCACGGCTACCAAACGCTAATCGTTACTGGGATCACCACGCGTAACGCACGTGCTTGAAGTGGTCGTACTAAGGCACTTAACTAGCCTAACCGTAATGAGCATCCATTCCTTGACTAGTCATACACATCCTTAGATGCTCGTAATCAAGTCGTACTCATTCCGCATTCTAGGAGTTGAGGGTGAGAGAATCTAATCGCGATGAGCAGCCGATTCCTTAATTAGCTGTACACATCCTTAGATGCTCATAATCAAGTCGTACTCATGCTGCGCTACTGTAGGGTAATAAATAACAGGTAAGAAATAATAGGTAATAAATAACAAGTAATAAATCCTATTCCATGCATTGCAAGGTTTATCCACAAAGCTCGTCTTTATTGCCATACACAACTTGCGTTCAGGTACAATGTTGCTCGAATAAAGATCAGTTCACTTGGGGACTCCTACTGTGGGCACATGGAAAATATTCTATCTCTAGAGTGATCAATCTGCTAGAGTTTCCCTACTTCTAGCTTATGATGGAAAATAAAGGGAGTGCTGCCTCTTATTTATAGATTTGGTGATGGACTACGATATCGCTTATGCGACATTGCAGGGGACAACGCAATATCGCGGCTCATGCGAATCGTGTCTCATCACATGTGATCTATGACTATGAACAAAAGATGTAGCAATCTTTGTAGCATCTTCTTTAGGATAGCTAGTTGACCATTTGTGTTGTCTATCTCGATACCTTAATCCAAGCATTTCAACTTTACTTCATTGAAAATGAGTTGATGCAAGTAAATGTCGATTTACTACTTTAACATCATATTCAATATCATCCTTTCTTTCTAGAATAATATCTCTATACTACCTCTCTTCCTCACAAGCACATTCAAAATATTCATTGAATGTCTCCTCTTCTAATTCATATATGTGTCAAATAGAAATCCATTTTAGTTCAATTTCTTCATCATTTCTTTCCAAATCACATTCTACATCTCTAAATGGATAGTGTAGTATCAATTGTGCCCAATAATAATCTACTCATTTTTCCTTTCCTACTCTTAGAGGTACTATAAATCTAGGATATGTTCTGACAATAACAAGTTGTGGTCGAGTCTTTCACACTAGCACATCTCTCCTTTTTAAGCTAATCGTAAAATATTTCACAACATTTAGTAACTCCTTCCATTTCCAATGGCCTCTTATGATATGCATTGATAAAGGATGTGTATGTTTTTGGTTCCTCGTCTCCATCCGCAATTGGTATAACTCTTTTATAGATATCTCTAGACACATTTATAGTATCGAATATTCTACTACATTCAACCAATGGAAGTTCATATAGCATATGAAAAACCTCCATAATACTAATATCTCTATTAGGTATAGCATTCATCATGAGTCTTTTTTATGCATTCATTGCTTTTCCTTCTGGGTTTTGGGAATCTATAAGATGAAGTAACAAATCATGAAAGGATCTTGACTTCTTTTAAAATTTTGCTGCATATTTTGCGATATACTTAATAACAACATATTTTTCAAGCATTGGTTGAAAGTCTCAATTTTCTCTCCATGTTTGAAGAATCATTCTATTATGAACATTCAATTTCAGATCATTTTGAAATGGTTTGTAAGTAACATGATTTTTATTTGTGGATCTTAAAAGAGTTCTAATTGAGCTTGCAATGGCCATGGAACATTATACTTAAGGAAAAATGAAACTTACATAATTTTTTCTTGGATCAATACATTCATGATGCAAATAATAACCAATGTATTCAAAGAAATATAATTTTACTTGCAAACTTGTACATTATTTTGGGTTCTTAAACATGCTCCTCTCTTACATTGTGTATGACACTAAATAGAATTTAAAAGCTCATCATAATCAATATCAAGATCCATGAATTGTAGCTATTGACTTTTAATCTCACATGGATGCTTGGGATTATTAACACGTTGCATCTGCAAATGAAAGAGTTATATAATTTTAATTGTTGTTTCAAATTACTTCAATAATATTTTAAAATTTAAAACAAATGAAATAGAAGTTTACAAATACATCATTGGATTTTCCATCTTGATTAAATCTACTATTCCATGCATTTATTATTGCATCAAAAAATTCTCTCATTTTTCTAATTGCTTCTAGATCATTCTAGTTAAGTTCCTCTATGTTCAAAGCTCTCTTGATCCAAAGAAAGTCATGGACATGTGGTGATACCCTATGTTTCCATTCATATCTTATCTAGTAATCAACCACATTGAATTCCTTAAATAATATCTTTTCTTCAAATACCTTATGTCAAAGATGCATAAACTTGGTAACTATATGTGAATTCTCAATAATAATTTCCATTTTTCATTCCTTTATTTTTAAAACATTTTCCAGTGGTTCTCTAGGCATTACCTTATGTAGGTCTAGCTGGTAAAGATTTGTTGCACTCACAGTAAAAAAATAGTTGGTGCACTGAACTCATTTATCAAATCAAACAATTACACTTTGCATTTTCTCTAGTAGGAAGGTGTTCCTTGTATTGTAGTTTTAAATCTCATCAAATTATCGATAAAATTATCTCATGATGCATTTTCTAGTCCTTCACATAATTCTTGGATTGTTAATAGTGCTTCAGTAATATTTTTTTTTTGAAAAATATTGATGTTGATTTCAATGCACGATGTCTTACTATCATGCTATAAATGTGATATCTAAAAATAAAATAAATACATAATTAGTTCATAAAATTTTAAAAACATTAATACTATATAGTAATGTGAATGAAATTTATCTATGATATCTAAATCTTTTATGATGTCCAAATCTTCCATCCTTATATCAAATTAGATGTCTATCATATTCATGTAACATGACATCCTTGAATCTTCCTATAAGGAAGTCACATTTTCCACATAGAAATAATGTTGGATATGACACTGGAAGCATTCACATTGTGTTGAACTCATTGATGGATGGCTCTCAAAGTGTTGGCCATTGTGCATAAGCTGAGCTTTCAACATTTGGATTTTCTAACCAAGCTCTTACGAGATCAAGTTCTTTTTCCAGAATAATTGGGCATGATACTACATGTGATGTGTTTAATAATATTTTCCTCCTTTAAATCAACCAAATGACCATCAAAATGCAATCTCATCTAGCCATCTTCCTTAGATAATTTAATATAATGAATCCTTTCAAAGACATTAACATCTCCTATATTACTAACATTGTCCAAAGCATGTGCATCTATTTCTATATCATGATAGAATGGATCATTTTGTTTCTTGTACAATAAGGTAGCATACACATGCTCTTTCTTTATGAAAAAGTTATAGGATGTTCTGATTTGATTAGTTCTTCTTAGTATTAACATTGGAATCTCATGAATCCTCAGAGGAAGCCTAGTTGTAATTTTAGATACATCTTGCATAACTAATGGTATGTCATTTATATTGTAATTGACCTCCTATACTACATGTGACTTGTAAAATAGGGTTAATTCTTGCAATGAGAATTTCCTAAACTTCTAATAGTCCTAATAAGATTAATGGTTGGGATTCTGGATCTATATTATTATCAGTAGAAAGGCATTTAATCTCTTCAACATCCTCATTCAAGACTCCCATTTCTTTTTCTCCTAAACACCTTGAATATGTTGGACCAAGCCTTTTTACAGGTTTCATACAAATACTTAAAAACTTTCATTGTAGATATCACATGATTGAGGAACACTGTAATTTGCAACCCCACTCGAAAATCTTGTAATTGCATGCATGAATTTTGCATCTAACTTTTGAAGATTTGAATAACATAATTGATTATTCATACATTCATAAGGCATTTATTGATTCATTATATTTGAATTATTATGTTGTTGATGTTCCATTTGTGATATTGGTTAAGCCTATTCCTAATCAAGTCTTGCAACTAAATCCAACATCTCTACCACCTCTGCTTGTTTTTTTCATTGCCTAAAACATTGTTGTCTTTCACAACCTTGTGCACATTCTCATTATATAGTATTAGCCTCTACTAGATTTATAAGTAGTTCATCTTCAACCATCAAATCATCATTATGTGTAGACATCTGACCATGATCATGTCCATGACCACAACCATGACCCCATCCTCTATTTGAAAGAATTTCTTATTGCAATGGAGGTGCATGCAAATTTTTGTTAACAAGATTGATTGCTAATTGATGTTCTTGTTCATCTCTATGTTCTCATCCTTGTCCTCATCCGTGTCCATGTCCTTGTCCATGTCCATGTCTCCATTATTGAGCACATTCTTCCATATTTTCATCATGTTCATTAACTAAATCTTCCATATTTGTTGGAGATGTACAACTTATTTCAATAGAACGTTCACATCCACAGCCTTGTCCTTGTCCTTGTTCACGACCCCTTCCTATTTGTGACAGATTATTATACAAAATAACATGATATAGTTAGCTTTATTAACTCAAAAATATAATAAAGTTTATGTATAACTAATTTTTTTTTTTTGTCTATATACCTCACTTCCTTCAATTTTTGTTGTTGCATTTCTTCTCTACGCCTTCTTTTATGTGAGAGATCTTTTTTCATTCTTTGCAACTCTAAAGGATCTCCCCTTTTGTGAGCTTCTTTTCTTTGATCTATGAAACGTTGTTATCTTTCTCAATTTAACTCATGCTCCCTATCACGTGGCATGTTATCTATTTATGGGAATGAACTTCTTAAAATAATTTTTTTTGTATTTTAAATTTTTTTTATTTTTCCAAAAAGGTAGTTGAATGCTAAATTCTATTTTTTCATCCAAATTTGATTGCTAAATACTATTTTGGTTAGCAATTAAAATAGAATGATGCTTGTCATGATTTTTGTACAAAGGTAGGAGTGGTATATATATGTAGACCACTAAGTATTTTGTTATGAATTTTTTTAAATTTTAAAACATTTCAGTGAAACCCAAACCTATAAAAAATTAGTTATGTGAAACCTAAAATGGTTTTTTATAAATCCTAAACTTGAAGACATTTGAAACCTAAAATATTGATCTATGAGAATATTTTCTTATGATTTTTTTAAATTAAAAAATAGATTCAATGAAACCCAGACCTTAAAAAAATATTAGTTGTGCAGAACCCAAATTGTTTTTTTTTTAAACCATAAACTCAAAGACATTTGAAACCCAAAGTATACTATTAATTTATGGGGATATTTAAATGTAAAAATTATTTAGAGGATACGAAAATGGAGAAAAAATAGTGTGGCCATACCAAATCCCAAAAACTAAAAACCAAAAATTAACTTTTTCAAAAATTTTGAATTATTTCTAGGATACCATAACTTAAAAAAAAAAAAAAAAACTTCTTGTGTGGAATCAAAAAAAACGTGTGCCCATACGGAATCTAAAAAACTAAAAACAATTTTTTGTTTTTTTATTTTATGTTTCTTTTAAATTTTAAAATTATTTCTAGATACCATAACCCAAAACTTCTTAAAATTAACTATTTCTGACGTCAACGTTGGAACACCCATCTTTTCCAGTGCCGCGTTTGTGCACGCAGGCCGTCCACACAGAGGACGACATCCTGGGGCACCGTGGCTGGGCCGGCTTCTACACGTGCACCAACCGTGCCTTCGGGGAAGGCCCGCCATTGCTGGGACGAGGCCCTTGTCAATGACTCCTACGCCTGGGCAGAATGCGTGCTGGCCTTCAGGCCCAACCTAACCAGCGTCACGGCCCTTAACGGCTTCACCTACAACCACATGTAGGGCTCCAAGATTGGCGGTGCCATTTTTGACTCCCATGGACACCGCCACACCACAGCGCTGTTGATCTTCTACGCTATGCTCATCCAAGCAAATCACCGTGCTCCTGCATGCAACTGTTAACCACGTACTCTTCCATCAACCCAACGATAAGCTTTCTAAGTATGCATGTTTTGTGGGTTTAATAACTTTAGTTAACATTGATTTTAGCATGGTTAAGTTTGTTCAAGTGGTGGTGCTAGAGAGGGACCGGCCGCAAGCGCAGTAGCATTCATGGATGAGTTGGGGTAGGAGCACATGGCGTACCTGTACGAGAAGGTGAGAGGCGACATGATCACACAGTTGCTTGAGGTGCCGATTATGGGTCAAGGCATGTCTCTCATAACCCCAAGTGCTATAGACATGAAATATTATTTATGGTTACTCATACCCTCCCCATATCGTTATGACGAAAAATTATTTATGGTTACCTATGAGTTCTCCCTAGAATGTTATGGATGCAATATTATTTACAGTAACCACTAATAGGGGCCTGCCAAAATAGCAAATAATAAAACTCAAAAATTAAAATTAGTATCCATAAAAAGGTTAAAGAAATTAATAACAAGCCATGAGGTAAAATCTTTTATAAGTGATATCACTTTTTTACTTTAATACAAATATTGATGTTAATCCATAACTCTATCTCAAATCCTTTTGCTATTTTAACCTCAAGCATGGATATTGAAAAATGATGTAAATTTTGTTAGCAATGGTCCTTTCCTCACTAATAATTAATTTTCTTCACTTATTTCTTTTTTCAAAGTATCAATTGTATAAGTAGATGGTTCTAAAATTGGAAATCTTTTTCTTTCCATACACATATTTTAAATGATATCTATTTTGTGTCAAGTTTATGACACACTCTAAATTTTTTTTGTTCATTATTAATATTTTTTTGGGGTCTAACACCCTTAAAAAAGATAGTAAACTCTACTACATAGAATAAGATAAAGAAGGTAATTCAAATGTGCCTTTAAGTTTGGGTTAAAAGAATAAATCTTTTATCATACTAAAGATGCTTTGTAATGTAGACTTTAAATTGATGACATAGAAATTATGATGAAAGAAAGTCAAATAAAATTCTATACAAAAAATCAATCCTTATTATACTAAATACAAAAATATATATTTGTTCAAATGGAATTCTATAGTTTAAAAAGGGGGTTATTTAAACTTAAAATAATTTGACTATAGGTACACCCAAAGAAATATAGCCAACATGATGCATTCGAAGATTTATATAAGAATATAATAATACCTCAAATATGACTTGAATTGGAAACCTTCTACTCAACAAAACAATTAGCCAACTAGTTAAGTCACTTCTAACTAGAGTGATGAAGAATATGAAACCTAATAGTTAGTGTTGTTAGCCACTTGAATGATAAGATGCTAATTTCTTAGTTTGTAAAGCTTGGGTGTGATCACTTGAGAACGTGTTAAGCTTTTGCTCATCCATGGGTGCTCCCAGAATTCGTTCGATGGGATTGTCATTAAGCCTTCAGGTGATAACCCTTTATTAGCCAACTCACTTAAAGCTTATATTTTTTGAAAAAAAAACAATGAAGTGTCAACTTAGTGGAAAGCCTATTGATTTGGAATCCTCAAGTTATAGGATTGATTCTAAGGGATAATGCTAAGTTATAAATTACTATTTAAGTTTTACATATTGGCTATATGTCTAGGAGGTGCATGTTGTCATTTGGTTCTAGTTTTGAAAAATCCATTCCACTTCTTCCATCCTTTGAAAAAAAATATTTTCTAGTAGTATTTTTATTATCATTGAGATGATAGCTACATGCTCATAGCTATCTATGCTAAGATTCTCTATCAAAATGTGATGAGCGATGAGGTACCCCTACGCTCAACCATACAAATCATAAGCATTCACGCATGGTTCAGTCGAATTCTGTGGATGGGACTAGTTGTGGTATCTAGATCGTCATGCTCTGATCGCAGTTCGCTATCTTTCCACTTGGACTAGTGGTAGCTTTGTCATGTATGGTTTAGTCAAAAGTGAGGCATATGATGTTGTCTAATTCTATGCTACTCCTAATGATGACAAAGAGATGAATTAATTAAGCTACTGAACAATGGAGAGTAAAATCTAAATTAGCCTACGTGCAATGAGTATTTGCTCTTAATCATCCATACACGCCTTGGACTTCATGAGACTACTTTTTGGATTTCCAAGCGTATGTCACTGGGTGTGCCAAACGATATAGTGCTAGATTACCAAGTACTTACACTTAAGCGCTTGTGACTAAGGCATATGCATTTCGCTTAATGATAGAAATAGTAAATAGCAATAAATGGAAATGTTAACTAAAGGAAACAGTAAATAATTAACAATTAAAAGCAATAATAATCTAAGTGGATGTTGCAATGAAAGGAGTAATCTGGATCTTCATTTCCAGTAATGTAATGTGTCCAAGTGCATCACACTTGAACAAAGGTGCCATATGATTACAAACATCACACTGTAGGCATGCACTGGGAATAATATAACTTTAAGAAAGATTATCAAAAATTGAGAACTAAACTATTTTCTCTATTATTGTTCAAATCGTGCACCCAAGTGCTGTATTTATAGGACATTGCTTCTTGACTTCGATACCGAGCATCCAATATTAGGGCTCTAATATCATGTATCTAATTTTGAGTATTCAATATTGGGACTGAGAGATTCATGACTCATCATACCCCCATGACTAAATGAAAACTCATCCTCGACTCAAACAAAATGAGAAACAAGTTCTTTACAAAATATTGGGAAGGTATGAGATTATTAACTAACTTAAACAACAAACAAAATAATTGACTCTTACATGCCGCAATGGTGTAGTACAAAAATGGGACACAATATTACAAGACAAAAACTAAGAAGCTCATGTGATGCTTGGAGGTGGTGGCTCCTCCATTAGTTGCTTCCCTTTGTTGCTAGGATTGTGAAATTTGTAATGATCAAGCAATACCTACAACTTTTCTTCTTTCGTCCATGGGTTGTGTATTATCTAGGCTATTGAGCCGAGGTGTGCTAACACCAGTACATCTCAAGGACATGGTAGTTGTGGAAACATTTGATTGGCCTTCAGGTACTAGGCTGCAAACTGCCATCATTTTTCCTTAAAGGTCCTAGCTTTTTCTCTCAATTCATGATGATCTGTCAATCTCTTGGCTAAGTCTGAGGCCACATCCCTTTGTCCGTGGTAGTAAGCTTTGATCACCTTCAATTCCAAGTTTACGACATGCATCTTCGACAAATTGTCTTTCTGATCTACAAACTCTTTTTCATACAATGCATAGGTGGTCGCTACCTGCTTCTTTAGCTCATTGCGAGGTTAACCTGATGTTAACATGGCAATGTTAGCATATCTGAGATTAGCCAATGCCATGTATTCTTTCAAATCTTCAATATGCAAGTCTTTATTTTTTACTTCTGCCTGGTGGACTAAGGCATAGATATTTAGAATTAGTTGCCACTCAAGATTTGGTGCTGACAAGGATCTAATGTGGGCTAACCATTTGGATCTCTTTTTTATCTATTTTCTTAGACATGCCTCCCTGTTGTAGAAGCATTCCTTTAATTTTTCTTACTTCTTGGCCTCATTCTACCATGCCCTAATTTTTATTGTTGATTTTTGTCGAAAAGTTTAGCAACCTTAACTCATTTAAATTTCCAACACAACTTGGAATTTGTCCCGTCAAATTATTTGCAGAGAGATCTATCACACGATTGTCCTCTGGTATGTATTTCCTTAGAAGTTCTAAACCTGTTTCATTTCCATTACATTAGCATCCTTTATGCCAACTTCCATTGGTTCAAATATATCTGCCAACAGAGAACTATTTTGAAAAAGGAAACATTTGATGCTTAACAGGGTGTGTGTGGTATGTTGCCTTTAAATTTGTTGTTGGATAAATCTAAAATATGCAAACTTGTCAAATTTGATATCCGCTGTAAATGATTCCCTCTAAATTATTGTAACTTATTCCCTCTAAATTATTGTAACCTAGCTGCATTATCCATAATTCCTACATTTTTTAAAGATAATGTAGCAACCGACCAGATACTTTGATGCTTCTAAGATCTAAGACAAGTAGTCCTATACAGTTTCCAAAGACTCAAGCAAAGGCCTTGAGAAATTAGTAGAATGAACCCAAAGTATTTTCAGGAAGATGGTAATTCAACTTTGCAAGGCCAACGGAAGGAATTATTAAACAGTATCAATTCATCCAGGTTGCTTCCACGTTGAAGAAGTATTTCATTGAATGCGTTAGAAGACAAATCTAAAGTATTAAGAGAAAGATTTGAGAATATACCGGCGGCAAGTTCTCCCTCAAGTCTGTTACCAGGAAGCCGCAGTTCTTCCAGCTGTGTAACGTTGCCTATGCAGTGAGGAATTTGACGACCCACTTCTGTGGGATCTAATGTGAGTTGCAGAAGTAGGGATAATTTACAAAGCTGTTGGGGTATACAGCCTCAAGAGTATACAGGGACTTAAGACATCCTATTTCCGCTGCTATTTTGCCACTGAAACTGCTTACACTCAATGACAGATATTGGAAGGTTCGGGTAAGATTTTGTAATAACAGCATATTTACGTTCAGATTCCTTGCATTCGCCTCCAGCCTTTCAGGCATGGTGAGGTTTCCAATAATCTCCATAGATGTAGATGTTCCATAAATGACGGAGTTTTTCCAACTCTGGTGGAATAAGGCCACTTAAATTGTCTTTCTCGGCCTCATGAGGCACCTCCCAAGGCAAGATACTGAAGGTCAGAGAGGTGAGAGAGGTTGCCCAAAGAGGAGGAGGGAATGCTACCTCGGAGATTCGCGATTCCGGATAAATTTTTACGTACTGTTAGCGTTGGATTCGGGAGTGCGTGTATTAAATTCGCAATGGGTGCGTATTTCATAATTTCTAATGAAATTTTGTCTGGATCTGTACATATACATAGAAATGGTGGCCTTTGTCTTGCCTTGCCTGGTATGCCTGGTATTCTTGCCTTGTTCTCAATGTCAGAATTGTGCATTAAAATCTTACATATCTTTCCCTGTTCTGAATCTTATCAGAAACTTCATTTCATTGTTAAGTGGGCAGCAGGAAATCAAGATTCTTGGCATCGGCATGACACAGATCACAGAAAACAAGAGAGTACGAATGAAGACGGAAATCAGGTTTAGGACGGGGCGTGCGAGGAAAACATTGCATTTGCATGGATGGATTGCCCTTTGGGAGCGTCAAAGGTTCCGCCATGACTCACACATTCACGCGTGTTGATTGGTCATTGCTGGTTTTTGTTCTTTTTCTCAAATCTTTGCTGAGAAAAAGAAAAAGCAAAACGGGGTCATCGTCACGAACTTGATGACGGATGGATGGTTGTTCAACTTTTTTTAAAACGTGTTTGCTTATGAGCCAATGAAGCGCACCAGCACATAGCCAATGGCAATATGCAACCTCATGGCACATAGCCAATGGCCATATGCAACCTCATGGCACTCTGTTTTTACTTTCCCTTCTTCCATCATGACTAGTACAGATTCCCCAATCTTCGTAGGGGAGGTGAGTTCCTGGGGTGTGCCTAGTTGAGTTAAGTTGTGTTTTCTTATAATGTGGTCATCTTCAAAACATGGCCCTACGGTGCTACCCATAGGTCATTGTTGAACAAAAGTATTAGCAAATGTGATTTGTTATAAATTTGGTTGAGGCTTGAGACTTAATTTCATTCTTGGAAAGATTGGATTGAGTAAAAAAAGGGTTTCATTTTATTGCTATCATTATGGTTGTTGCAAAAACTATATATTTGGCCAAATTATGGCTCTTGAGTAAGGAAATGGATTCGATGCCTCTATACCTTTGCAAATTTTCTTGATTTGGTTTAATGGTGATATTGCAATCTTCTATGCAATTTTTAAGCATTAACAATATTTTGGATTTACATTGTATTTGTTGTATATTCTACAATGTTTTTTTTATGACATGAGAGTTAATTTTTTTAAAAAAACTAATATATTTAAATTTTCTTTATCACGTCCCGGCTATGAACCCCTCCCTACTTTTTCTTGAGACACCCGTACCCAAACACATTCAGAATCACGATCCTTGACTCGTCACTTCCACAAATCAAATTCTTTTGATGCATAGATTGAATCTAATTGCTTAAGGTGACTGCATTTTGACAAGCCCTGAGGAACCTCTTGTACCAAATGATTTGACAAGCCCTGAGGAACCTCTTGTACCAAATGATTAGCAGGGAGATAAAGTTCTTGCAAAGAGGTCAGATTGGCCGATAACAAGGGAATGTGACCTGACAAGCTATTGCCCGACAATATTAAGCTCACAAGAGAAGTGCATCTTCCCATACATGAAGGAATCTTACCCTCCAAATTATTACAAGAGAGATGAAGAGTATGGAGAGAAGTGCATCTTTCCAGACACAAAGAAATCTCACCCATCAAGTTATTCATAGAGAGATGAAGAGTTTGGAGAGGTGAGATTGCAGATAGAGGCTGAGATGCTACCTGTTAATCCTAATCCAAATAGCATTAAGGAAATGACAGTGAAAGGAGGGTGAGAAGTGCATGTGACACCATACCAGGAATTATTATTATTACAATTGTTGCTGCAGAAGTTGTGAGTGTTACTGAGATTCCAGTTAACCAATTTATGATTTGGATCATCCGTGAGTTTTGGACTTGAATGAAAGCAATGCCTGTGCCTCTGTTGCAAGCGGTGTCCCTTGTCATTGTGAGGAGCCAGAGCCACGGGAGGAGGCGTCTCAGATGAAAGAGCAACAACAACAGATGCATAATCATACGAAGAAGAAGCAAATAATAATACACTCACAATAAACAACAAAACAAAGAGAGAAGTCTAGGAGTAGTCCTCCTCCTCATTATTGTACCTGCAACTGTAACTATGATTTTGGTAGGCAAGATGATAGCAAACTTAGAACAACAGCATATGTTGTGTTGCAGGCGCAGCACTGAGTATTTATTGATCAGTAGGGCCGAAATAGAAATTATTCAAGTTAAGCTTTTCTTCAATCGTTTGGCTACTCACGTCCGCGAGTCAATTGTTGTGGTCCTTGCCCTTTGAAGTCTGCATGAACGTCAACATCAACGACGAACGGATCATGCACGGCAAAGCAAAATTTCCGCAAGATCGGATATTCGGCGAAGAAAGTTGAACGACTTGTTCACATTGCCAACGAAAGGAGACATTGCCATATTTCACACGTTATGGATCGCCACCATTAAGTTCAGACTTTTGAGATTTTTTTTCACATCATTGGGCGGACCTTTGGCATTTTGGCATCAACGGATTTAGTGGTGGTTTGGCGTCAACGGGTTCACCGATGCTTCCGATCTAGGAGTGCTATGTAGGGCTACACTGTTGGCAGAGAAGATCTTTGCTATAGTGTAGTCATGGATGAATCTCAAGGCCCGTCTGGTTCTTCTCAGCAGGGAAGTCCCCCCAACTCCACTAATATTGATTTTTTATTCCAGACGATCTTTTTGATAATGTAGCTGAAGAATTTTCATCTCGGTTCATTTTTATTCAAATTATGGATTTTATTCCCCGATCAGTAAATCTCAATTTGTATATCAAATCTATTCTACAATCTCACGGCATAACCGTTTCCTATGCCCGATATTATGCCCGAAACTTTGTGCTCATAGAACTCTCTATGCTTCTCATGTCAAGAAAGCCCTTTCAGCCTATTTTTTCCCAGCACGAAATGCCACCCTGGTCGTCCGTCCATGGAAATTTGACTTCGATGTCACTGACCCAGCCTATAAAACTATCCCCTATTATGTGGAGTTACCTAATCTTCCACTTATTTTTTCCACCTTTGAGAGAAACATTGGCAGTACCCTAGGTCACATTATCTTTGATCACGGAGTAAAGGTTAATGGAATTCAGTTTCGTCGATACTGTATAGAACTAGACATCTCTCACATTAGTGACTGGAGGAAAATTGTTCACACAAAAAGTTGATTATTTTTACCTTCCAAACTTCTGTAGCTATTGTCATCGAGCTGATCACCACATCTCGGCTTGCCCTTCCTTAGCTAGGAAGAAAAATGCAAACAACCCTTCACAAAATCGTTCTTCCCCTATAGATAAAACTCAAGTCCTACCGAAAACATTTAAATTTGCAGCCACTCCCCACAAGACCTCTAGTTTTCTCTCCAAACCTAAATCCTCTACCACACAAGTTCCTCATTCTAGCTCCTCTATAAAGATCACTTCGCAAGCTAAAGTCACCCAGTCTAAATCTTTCAAGGACTCTATTTCAACCACTGAGGGAGTGAATGATGGGGGTAGGAAAAGAGCTAAACCATCCTCTTTTTCTGACCCACCATCATCTCCCTCCCATATAGCCTCTTCTATAGTTCCAGTTATTACAAACAACCCTTTTGTTGTCCTCCCCAACATAATGGAAGTGGACACATCAACCCTCAAATCCTCTGAAGTTCTTTCCCTACCCGCATCTTCTACCTCCTCATAAATTTAGTATCTTGGAATGTTCGTGGCCTTACAGATAGGCTTCGAGGTAAAAGGACTAGCAATTTTCTCTCTAGTCTGAATACCACCTTTGATTTCATCCTTCTTCAGGAAATTAAAATTTCAGTTTCTGACTTAGAGTTTTCAGCTCATAGGTTTCTTCCCCACTCCTCAGTCATAGCTACCTCCCACATCTATGGAAAAGGTGGAGCAGCTATTCTCATTTCAGCCCATTGAAAAGACAAACTCATCCATTCTGGTTCCAATTCAAGCCAAAGAGCTTCTTGGGCTATCTTTTCCTCCTCCCATGGACCCTTTGGGGTTTGCTCTATTTATGCTCCAAATGACTCCATGGAACGGGCTAACTTATGGCAGGAACTAACCTATTCTCTTCCTTCCATTCCTTGGATTTTTGGCGGAGATTTTAATATGATTGAATTCCCTCACGATAAACTTGAGGGAGTCCCTTTTTGACTTCCTCCTCATGAATTTCAACCTTGGTCTGACTTTAAAAAACAATTTTATCTCCTTGATGGAGTCAAGGATAACTCAAGCAGACCTCTCCATAGATTTACTTGGAGTAACCTTCGTCTAGGTTAGGCTCGAATATATAGTCAGCTAGATCAATTTTATTTCTCCACACTATCCTTTTGGCAGGCAATCTCCACCACTACGGTTTACCAACATGCTACGTTATCTGACCATTATCCCATCGTCATTTCCATGCAAATCTCTGGTACTTCACATAGGACTAGACTCCACCTCTTTCACGTACACTCTAATTTATTCTCTTCTCCTTCGTCTCAACAACTTCTTTCTAATCTTTGGAATGCTAAACCTAGGCCCATAGGTCAGGTGGGTTGGATCCAATGGTGGCTGCGAACCACTAGTAGGGTGAGGAACTTTGCTCAGAAGTTTGGCAAGGAAGTGGCCTCTCGTTCTAGACAAGAGTACAACAACATTTGTTCAACTATTAATAATCTTACGGAAAGGTTATCCATAGAACCCTTTAATACCCACATTCATGAAGAACTTGCTAAAGTTCGCTCCACTTTCCAATATTGGGAAGTCCACAAGGCCCACAGTGCCTTAATCAAAAGTAGACTTACTTGGTTGAAGATTCAAGATGAGCAATGTAAGGAATTTTTTAAATATCTTAACAGCTCTCCTTCCATTCCATCCCCAGATACTCTCTCTAGGGATGGTGTTATTAGCACTGGTCATGATAGTATACTCTCTTACCTTAAGGAGCACTTTGAAGCCTTGTTTATAGCTTCCCCAATGAATCTCTCATCATTTGAGGCCACTACGCGTAACTATCCTAGGTTAGTTGACTCATCCATGTCTCACATCCTCGATGATAATATCACTCAAGAAGAGCTTCAACATGCTTGTTTCAAACTCAGCTCTGGGAAAGCTCCTGGATATGATGGTTTCCCTGTTGAGTTTTTTCAGAGGCATTGGAATCTTGTTGGCCATGACCTTTTCCAAGTAATTAAAGAGGCTATCCATCTTGATTCTCTTGTACCAAATTTAAATCTTGGGATTATTCGCCTCCTTCCCAAATCAGGTGACCCTACTAGTATAGCTAATTGGTGACCCATTACTCTTCTTAATGTGGTATACAAAATTTTGGCCAAATGCTTAGCCTTACGTTTGAAAAAATTCCTTCATAAAATTATATCCCCTCAACAAACCGGATTTGTCCCAGGGCGTTATATCTTAGATAATGTAGTGGCTGCTTGGGAAGGGTTGCAGTGGGCTGATGATGATGGCCAAGACATCCTTTTGATGAATTTGGACTATGCTAAGGCCTACGACAACATTAAGTGGGACTTTATCCTTCAAACTATGTCAAAACTAGGTTTTGGCTCCAAGTATCTTCATATGGTGAAATGTCTCTTCTCAGATGCTAATGCGAGAATAGCCACCACCTTTGGCATCACCACCCCCTTTGCAATACATAGATTAGTAAGACAAGGTTGTCCTCTTGCCCCTTATCTCTTTATCATTGCTGCGGATTTCCTTTGCCATTAAATTAACCATGATATTCAATCAGGGATGCTATATGGAGTGCGCTTCTCCTCTCCTCAACATCAACTGCTTAATATGCATTTTGCTGATGACTCTTTTTTTCTAATCCAAAATACAACCGATAATGTTAAATGACTTTTAGCCCAAGTAGAGCAATATTGTTCTCTCTCTGGTTCTACCATTAATTGGTCTAAATCTTCTATATATAGTTTTCATAACAATTATAGTAAACTCCCCACCTATCCATGGAAATTAATCCAAGACCATGAGATCATGAAGCTCTTGGGAATCCCTTTTCGATTTCGTGGTCCTACTTCTACATTGTGGGAGCTAGTTATCTCTCGTATTCGTAAGAAAACTGAAAAGTGGAAGACTAAGCCCCATACCTTGGTAGGAAAATATCTTGTTTGTACATCCATTTGTGCTTCTACCCATGTGTATTATTCCTCATGCTGGGCTCCTTCCCACACAGCCTATCAAAACTTGGAGCGGTTATTTCGAGACTTCATGTGGTCATCTAAAGATTCCCAACGAGGCTTTCATCGTGTTGCTTGGAACATTGTCACTCTTCCTAGAAACAAAGGAGGATTAGGTCTATTGAATTCCTACAAACAGGGACTCACCTTAGTTGCTAAGTGGTTAGTGCAACATCTGGACACCTCTGACATAATTGGAAATCTTCTCCAGCTAAGGCTTCATCAAAGTTTTCCTAAACATAAGACTTTTTGGAAAAACATCCATCCTATTAATTGGATTTTCTCTCCTCATTCTATCTCCATTCCTGGTTCCCATGTATTCAAGAGCATATGGGAGGCTTGGCAAGTTCTCCACCACCATATTAATTGGTCTAATATCCATCTTAACCCTACTCTCCTCCCCATGCTTAGCCCTTGGTGGTTACCCTTGACCCCCACCCCTCTTGCCATTACTAATGCAAGATTAGACATTATTTGGTACCGGAAGGGAGTGATTTCCCTTAATTGTCTTCATCTTGCTAATCAATGGATTTCTTGGGAAGCGTTTGAAAACCTATACGGAGCTTCGAAAGCAATGTGGCTTTGCTTCCACCAGATACATTCATTTATTCATCAATCATTACACCTAGATGGTGCTATCCAAGGTCTATTTCATGGCCTCTATTGGTCTAATGGGTCAAAAATTTTTCCTTATCGGCCACATGTTCCCTTCCAATTGTTACACGATTCTTCCGAAGTCATTCTACGCTGTAATCGATCTTGGAATAAACAAGAATCAGAGGATTTTTGGATCTCTCTTTTCAACCAAATTTGGCATCTCCCGACTCTTCCCAAAATTCAACAATTCCTTTGGTGTTTTCTTCATCAAGGTCTCCCAATCGAGAAACGTTTAGCATACCTTGGGATTCACTCCCCTAAGTGCCCTTTATGTAATGACCCTGAAACCTTTGTCCATGTTTTTTGGCTTTGCCCATTTGCTCAGCATGCATGGGAATGGGCTTCTAAGGTTTTTCCCTCATGCACTCTTACACAAGAGGCCGTAATGTTTGGTTTCTTACCTATCAGGTCCAAAAACTCTCATTTCCTATGGAAGATCCTTAGGCCCATCATCTTATATAATATTTGGAAACGTAGATGTACCACACTTTTTCAAAAGACAATTATTTCAAACTCCTTACAACTAACTACTTCGGAAAAAATGCAAATTCTTCGGCATGTTCACTTCCAAATTATATCTCAAGCCCCAAAATTCAAGATGAATGCTAACCAGTTGTTTTTCTTATTGCAGCCATGGAGTCATATCGGAGATCCAAATAATCACCATCATCAAGCCTCGCTTCAGAAGAAAGTCTCCTAATTAAGCCACAGTTTTCTACACCATTTGGCCTTTTTCCTCTTTCTTCCACCTTTGTTCTCATTCGACAATCCACATCCTGGAAAAGATACACACATTTCAGCGAATGGTTGATCTCTGGAATGCATTTCCACACCCTGTGGAATGCTAAGTTTAACATGTTTCCTATATAATAGTCTCAGTCAACACGGTTTCTCTTCCTCCTTTCCTCAATCTATATGTCTTGAAGTAGCTTATGTACTAAATTTTGTTTTCTATTAATAAAATTCTCTTTTTGGGGTCTGACACCCCCCACATTGCCAACGAAAAGCTTAATATTTGTGGACAGCTTTCCAATCTGGAAGTTCAATCTTCCAAACCATGTTGAAATACAAAAGCATAGTTTTGACTTTTGAGTAGAAAGAGCTGTATTTCGTAGTAGGGTGCTAAACAAAATTATTTGGACACTAAAAACTAAAAGTCGGTATTATAAATTTGCCAACCGGGTTAGAGATGCCCCACATCAACGTTGTTCAAAGTGCTGCAGAAATTTGAACTAGTAGCATGAAATTTTCAAAATAAATTTTAATTTGTAAATGTTAAAGAGAACCATACTTTTTATTGTCATTTCCCACATTAGCAATAAGATGTTTCACTACCCTAAATATTTTTAATTTTTTTGTGTAAAGTGTAAAGTATTATAAAGAGTTATTAAAGTGACAATAAAAATTATATTTTAAGCACTTCATTCTAATTTACTAAGCTATAAGACTAAATCTCAAAAAAGATATCCTAAAAAAGGATTGATGATGACAAGACCAAAGTGTAGATAGATAAGGATCTAACTTTTCATAGATGCTAATGGCAAAAAAGAACTCATATAGCCAACTCCATGTTATGGGAACAAGGCTAAGATGATGATGATGATTCTAATTTAATAAAGAAAACTTGGACAACAACTATTCCCTTTTTCTATTTTTGCTGTTAGTCAAAAATTGTTGTAAGAACAATCTTTTTATAGTAAAATCATTTTCAAGAATAAAACTTCTGAAATAATATATGGTTTTGGGCTACTAAATAGTTAAGCTTTTTAATTCATGAAATGAAGTTTTATTACGTCCAAAGCTTTTTAATTCATAGTATGGAAAACATTTTACTTCCTACTAAATAAATGATAAGTGCTATAGATGGTGATAACATTTTAGAAAACTTTAATTAGAAATAGGATCAAAATACAAAGGTGAATAAGTTCTACCATTTGAGAAGGTACATCTTGGAAATCAAAACTTTATAACTTAGCATTGCCCACTAAAATCAAACCCATAAGTTGGGGCTTCTAAATCAAGAGTCTTTACCACTAAGCTAACACCTCATTGTGAAGCTATTGAATTATCTTCTGTTATAATCTATATGTTGGGACCAAGTGCTTATTTGTACCATAGATATAAAGTTTCTTAAAACATGGGTTATATATTCAAAATCTTGAGAAGAATCATTATTTACCTTCTATCAAATACTCTAGTGACTAGCTAATCATGAGCTATGAGGACATAACTTCTGAAATGAGAGCTTTATAATTGAGCATTATCCACTAGAATCGAACCCATAACTTAGAACTATCAAATCAAGAGTCTTGCTACTAGGCTAACTGATGAACCACGATATCACGTATGCGATATCGTGTCCACGATGTCAGATCGACCATGCGATATTGGATACCCAATATCACAGCCTATCTCCTTATTTATAAATAAGAGGTGGTGCCCTTGGTTTCGATAGTTAGAAATTAGTCCCTTAGCCAAACTCTTGCCATTTTCTCCCTCCAGAGTTAGAATTATTTCTGCATGCCCGCAGTAGGAGTCATAGAGTCAACGGATCTTTATTCAAGCATTGTGTACCTAAGCACACTTTGTGTATGGCAATAAAGATGAACTTTATGATAAACCTTGCAGCTACAGAATAGATTAATTAGTGTTAATTATTATTTAATGCTTTCATAGTTAATTAATGATTTCTCTCACCCTACAACTCTCTTAGTTAAATACACTCAGTACGATCGCTTCGAGCATGCGTGTAGCGCTTGGTAACCCATTAACAATTAGCATTTGATAATCCTAGCAGTGTTGCATTGGTTCAAGATGTGTACGACAAGTGGGAATGGATATTGGTGTTAGGAGCATTTAGAACTTAGTTAATGAATAGTTAAATTAGATTAGTTACTTAGTTATTTCTCTCTCCCCTCCTTATTAGCATAGGATATAAAACACATAAAAGCCATAAAAATCATATGCCTCAAGCTTACTTAACCATACAACTGTGACATACAAGTAAGTTTGAGAAGACAACAATTAATCAACCCATTATCATTCCACAAAGGTGCATAGACACTTAGTCGTTGGAATTCAACCGGATCGTGCATGAAACGCTCGTATTTGTATGGTTGAGCGTAGGGGTACCTCGCTGCTCATTACTAACACATCATTGTATTGAAGTAAACTTTTAGGAAGAGGACTAGGGGTGGTGGCAATTAAACCCCAAAAAGATATTAATAATAAGCAAATAAAAAATTCAAAGTACATCATATGCATAATCATTGAGTAGTGCTACACTAGTAAATAAGGTAGGCTTAATATCACTTGTAGGAACTACAGTAATGCCATTTTCAATTACTTTATATCTCTACCTCTTTGCATTTTGAAATCTTAAAGATGTTTACTATTTTTCTTGTTTATTGGTATCAAAATTTTATTATGTAACCAGTTAATTTCCTTGCCTTTTATTTCCTTTTACTTTAAGTAATGTCTTACTAGTCTCGATTACACGAGTGGGGCATTAGAGGAAACATCCTTGTAGCTCTCATCATCGCACATTATTCTTAACCTTGCAAGTCCACTTGTATATTTAGGTTTTCTTTTACAATTTTTAATTATTTTACATATCATAACATTACATATCCAATTAAAAATAATGTATGTTATGATAATGTATCTTCTAATTACTTAGCTGTGTTAAGTTCTATAGACTATTATAAAGAACCAATAACATTTAAATAAGCTATCATTCAACCTAAATGGAAAAAAAGCCATAAAAGCAAAACTTACTACATCCAATAAAAATAATACTTGGGGAATTATTATATTGATTGTTAGGAAGAAAGTAGTTGAAAATAGATTTTTAAAAATGTGTTTCATAATGATGGATCATTAGAAAGAAATAAGGTAAAATAGATGCCATAGGACTCACACAAGTTGTGGCATTGACTATAGAGAAACATTTGCACATATTGTGAAAATGAGCACTATTCAAGTATTATTGTCAAATACTGTAAATCATGATTAACCCTTATTAGATGGATGTTAAAAATGTCTTCCTACAAGGAAATCTTGAAAAAGATGTATGAAAATCATACATTGTTTGTAAACACAAAAAGATGATTTATGGTATAAAACATTCTCCATGTTTATGGTATGCACAATTGAGAAATGCTTTTAGTCAAAAAATTATTGTAATAATAATCTTTTTATGGTAAAGTCATTTTCTATTTTAGTTCATTGAATTCATCCATGTTTGTGAAGAGGAATGCTTCAAGCACCACAATTATCTTAATTTATGTTATTAATATTATTATTGATAATAAAGAAAAAATTTCAAATCTTAAGAATTACTTCTTCAAAACATTGAATATCAAAAATCATGGACAAATAAATATTTTCTTATATATATATATATATATATTATTGATCTTCTAGAATAAATAGTAAAAATAGTAGTTAAGCTATCTAGTAGAAACTTGCAATGAAATTGGTCATAAACTAAATATAATTGATGGTGAACCACTTCAAAATGTTAGATGTTTTTAAAATTTTGTTAATAAGTTTATCTATTTTACTATCACCAAATTGTATATTGCATATATTGTTAGCAAGGTTATATATACATGCTCCAAGAACTCACTGTAACAATGAATTAGCAGTTTATTATTTGCGAACTACACTTTCTGTTTCTACTGTCGGATAGTTTTAGAATTTTCCCTGGTATACTACACTTTCTGTTTTTACTGTCGGATAGTTTTAGAATTTTCCCTGGAGATGAGATAAGACTTCTAAACTTGTTGTGAAGATCTATCTCAGTGAACAATGTGATAGCTTTGGACAGCAACATGACAGTTTTCGTTGCAATCCATCCGTACCAACCGATTCATTGTTATCTGGAAATGGTCTCATATTTTTCTAATAAATGGTAACTGATTCCTGGGCCTTCTGACTTCTTGATGGGAGAACAAGGCACGGGAAATCAATTGGAGTGTAGCGGTTCAGGTCCCTTTCACAATCGCTTATAGTCTGCATACACCATCACCGCAGAGCGCCCGTGTGAAAGAAGATCTGGAACATTCAGGCATCAATGGCATCAATGGCTGGAGGTCGATCTGTTTTTCAAATTGATTTGTGCATTTTTGTTTCATGCACAATTGTAGATTAAGATATCTGTTTTTACATGCTTCCGCTTGTGCAATCCGGTTTTGATGCACTAGAGAGATTTCTAACACTCACTTTATGGAAGCTTTCACTAAAATTCTTAGATATTTAAGATCCTCACAAGTAAAGGAATTCAGTTTAAAATTCATGAAAATAATGATATGGTTGGCTATTGAGTTGATAGTCACTTAAGCTGGACATCTACTACCGGAAATAAATGCAAAGGAAAACGAAGAACAAAAGAGTCTTATTCATTTTGGTATTGGAAGGTTACTGTATACCATGTATACCAAGCACTGGCGCCTCATTGGGTTGAGGATGAAACCTGGAAAAGATGATGCTCTATTGCAACGCTGTCCTGCAAAGCCTAGCAATTATTTATTATTTAATCACAAGAAATGTAATGAAGACAAATATCTGATGTGTAGATTTTGAACGGCCACCTGCCGCTAACAAGCGCAACTTGCTGACAATGCTGCTGCTGTGCACCACCGGCAGCTGCTACGCTGATGCGTTGGCCACCTGCAGTTGCTGCCATTGCCAGTGTGTCACTGCACGCGGCCCTTGTGCTCGCCAAAGAGACCCTCGGTCCAGCTCCCCGCCCGATGCCCATGCTCATCCCAGCCCCAGCCCCTTGCTTTTACAGCAGCTGCAGCTAATGGCATTGAATGCCCCTTGCTTCCACTGACGCATGCGCCTTCTCCTCATCTTCGCTGGTGTAGGTTTCTAAGGTGTCCATGGTTGTTAGTGCGATCCGACTGCCATAAAGCGTAAGCCCAGCAGAGCCACTGTAACCTGCTGGATGCTAGCCATGGTGGTAGACTGTGCTCCAGCGGAGAAAGAAAATGCACAATGAAAACCATTATTAAAAAAAGCTATTTGACAACAAATCTCAAGAGTAGCGTACAACCTTTAGCTGCAGGCAATAATGGTACTGTAAATCTATCTGCGCTCTCTGCTTTGTAGCCGAATTAATTTCTCAACCAAAGTCCTTTTGTTTTGGTGCATGCATCATGAAGCATGCCAAGTGTTAAATATACAGAGAAATACTACACCGTCCTAAAATAAATGCATACCGGGTCCACAAGTTATCGATGTGGCCTTTACTTTTGCCTTTTCAATGTGGTTGATGCATGGAGATCATATTCACGTCGAAGGTACTTAGGATAGGGATAAAGGTAAAGAGACAAAAGACTATCTAAAATGAAAAACCAATTTAATACTGTTGACGGATGACAATAATCTTTTATAATAATAAATAATTTAAAGGTTGTATTATACCTTCCATTGAAAGCACCCTTATTCAAACTGTGAAACCCTGTTGATTAGGCTAATAAGTCATGGCACCATGTCTAGCATGAGCAATATTAGCTTCAACAATGTCATGTTGTTCTTGTTTGTCCATGTTCACACCGTCAATGTCAAACACAACGCCATGGCAAGTCATGCATGGTAAACAAAAATTCCAATGCTGTAAGAGATATCTTAGGGTAGAGGATCTCTTGGGCCATCCCCATGGTTCAAGTACCATGGAAAACTCTGAGGTGCCCTTGGGTGGCACTCAAGTGTTAGAAAACCCATCCTGACTTGGCAGTACCAAGCTAGTAGCAGTAGACCCTCCTATTACATCCCTTTCAAAGTCCTCTTCATACTACCCTCACTCGAAGAACTATATGGCCTTGATTCTGCGGTGGTCACAAATATGTAGGTAGCTAGGACTGAACAGTTTTTGTGCAGTGCCAAGCTAAACCTTGTACTAGATCGTGAGACATCTAGGGGTGAGGCGCCCCCTTGTAGATGCATCGTTTCCTCTTCCACCGGTGTTATCTATAAAGTTGCTTATGTACTTGTTTGCAAGGTCCTTGTTTGGAGTTTAGTCATTCTCCTTGAGGTGCATTCTCGTTTATTAAGAAGTTGTTGTGTCGCTCACTCCCTTCCATGGGTTGCTTGCTTGTTTGAGGCCTATTCCCTAGATCTTCTGCCCCTAATCCATTGTATCTTAGTGAATTCCTTAGGGTGCCAAACAACATTGGGGCAACATTGTTACAAATGATATGAGAGGATTGTTTTATAATCATGTTGTGATAATCATGTGCCCTTTGGTTTTGTTATACCATCAAGGATTTTCTATTTATGGTCTCTTTGGATAGATATCTAGGTGATATAGGATCATATCCTTATGTGTTCTTTGAAGAGTTCTCTTATGGTAAGATTCTTAAGCTCTTCATTATGGGGTTGATGTTACATTGTGAGCAACTAATGTATATTGTTCTCCTAGAGGATGTATATGATTACATTGTGGTGGTGTCCTCCATTGGTTACCTTGTGGTTGGACCTATTGTGGTTTATTTGATATGGTAGAGGATTTCTATTGGCAACACATAAATTGTTATTGCTTAAGGAGCTCTTACCTCTGGTCTCCTGTAATTCATTTGGGATGAATTAGACCTAGTCTTCACTTCAGTCTACACCGAGATGACATGTATCAAGATGGCATTGATTGAATTGTATAGGATGTGGTATCCTTGCACTCCCACTCACCCTAGATACAATGAGTATGGGAATTACAAATTGAGACATGTTGGTTCCTAGGTAACTCATGATGAAGGGCCTTCAGACATGTGCTCATGGTGAGCCTTGTTCTAGGTGGATCAAGACCATCACTGGTAGACTTTGTACATTCATGTTCATAATTGTATGTTTGTCTAGTTGTGTAGGTGTGTCTTCCTTAGCTGCATTTTCAAATTCTGCATGCATGTCTCTTTCATCATGTCTATTGTTCATAATGCAAGGATTTATGCTCTACGTAGTGTGATGACTTGTCATTAGGATTGTTGAGGATGCATTTTGCGATCATGTGTGCATTCCCAAGACCAAATTGTTATGGTCCTTGTTTTGATAATCTCTTGTGCTTCAAGAATGGTTGCCCTTGTTGTAGACCTTTCTTGTGTTGTGCTTCCTCATTGGAGCTGGTTGTGTTGCCCTTGGTTTTGTGGCATCATTTCTTTGGTTGGTGCTATTTCTTTGGCCATTTTGATTCAGAGACCTTCTAGAGCAGGTCATCCTATTATTGGTTCTTTTTGAGACCTCACCTCTCTTAATGAGAGTCTTCCTTATGGACACATCCTCTCTGATGTTGCTCTTCGTTGCAAGAATTAGAGCTTTGTTGAGACCTATTTTTGGCTAGACCTTGGTCTCCCTCCTTATGTTTTGAGTTGAGATAATGAATCTCTACTGTGCATGCCTCTTATGAAATTTGTTGAGATTTTGATCCTAGTGGGAACCAGCGTCAGTGGCTGGGAACATTTGTTGTATGCGAATTGTGGAATTTTGAGAGTGTTCTAGTTCTCTCTCTCTTGGTGTACCTCATGATAAATTTTCTTGTGTGAGTATATCTAATTAATCCATCAATGTTTTGCATGATTGATCTCTATGCATGTTGCTAAGGTCTTTCCCTCTATGGTGTTGTGAGATTGATATTTCTCTATTGTGTGATCATGCTTGATGGTTTTATATGAGGTTGATGTGCAAATCATGTTCCTGCTAACTCCTTTGTTTCCAAGTTGTTGTCTCAGTTTTGCAGGCAACATAGGTACAAAGATGTGACTAGTGGTGACCTCAGTTGATTCTGTGAGCATTATGTTTATGGGGAAGATGTATGCTCTTAAGGCCTTCATGAATTGGTTACTTGGTCTTGGAATCCCAAC
Source organism: Gnetum montanum (assembly GCA_015680685.1). NCBI lineage: Eukaryota > Viridiplantae > Streptophyta > Gnetopsida > Gnetales > Gnetaceae > Gnetum > Gnetum montanum. The sequence goes on along the minus strand of MNCI01028755.1, from coordinate 217,893 downwards.
ATTGGTTTGTGGATCTATCAATACCTTTACTATGGTGGAGGAAGTAGATACATCATGATTTGTTTGCCTCTCAATGCTGGGTGAGCACTAATATTGGATTAGTAGATGGCATAGAATAGTATCCTTTCCCATGCTGGATACTAATGGCCTAGCAATGACCAATGCCTTGAGGTCCCACTGTGGTAGGTCGTGGATTCTTAGTTGGCTTCTTATGTTGTTAGATTGTTGTGTTTGTGTCTCGGTTCATTTTCATTTGATGGTAGTCATGTAGTGGGTTTAGTGTGACAAATGTTCATGTACATGTAGAGACAATCATGCAATGGGTTTAGTAGAACAATTAGCCTTGTATGTGTAGATATAGAGGTAGGTTTTTCTTAGAACGACATGGTGTAGCTTTGGTGTGCTCCTAGTGTCCTAAACCCTTTAGCTTAGGATGGGCTTGGGTAGTTTGTGCTATAGCCTTTTAGGCCTAGGTAGCATTCCCAAATGTCATGTATTATGTCCACTAAATATATTCCTATCCTTTGGTGTGTAAGATTGTAATGTAATGTTGTAATGTATACAGTTTTGATAGTTTATGCAAAAAAAGTGCTAGATGTGGTTTCCCCATGTGAATCGGTTGTCCCCTTATTGTAGGCCTATGCCACACCTTGTGACAAGGCCAAACTTGATGTACAGTGTTTTCCTTGTGCTCATCCTTGAAGCACCTCCTCTCTATGTTTATAAGCAACCTTTGTGCCATGATATGAAAATTCTACTAAATGCCCTATGTAGAATCCTATTGTTGATAAATAGTGTTGTAATGAGGAGGCTAGGGCATGTCCTTGCCCAAGGTGCTTCCAAACTAATGCTTTGTGTTCTTGGTGATATTGGTAGGCCATGATGGTGTGTCCTTTGATGAACATTCTTAAGATAGGATAAGTTTTGGAAGCTCTTCCTCTTGGGCTCCTTGACTAGAAAAAATTATATTTTTAGGTGATTGATGGTGATGTAGCCTGATCTTGGTGAAATTAAATTGGTTTGATGAGCTTGATCTTGGTAGCGTGTGGTTCATGGTGGTCATGTGAATTACAACAATAGACTAAAAATTCAAATCAAAGGTGATGTTGTTATGTCTAGCTATAGGGTAGAGTTGAGTTCTGGGTATTAGCACCTAGACTCCCTCTTCCATGACTAGATGTGGTCTTTGGAGCAATTTTTAAAAGCGTTGGGATGGTGGTCCATTCTTGAATAAATGATATTAGAGGTACACAAATTGTGACTTCTCTTGGTGGCCCTGCATGGTGGACCTATGTGTGCTTGAAAACACTTGAGCCTATGCTCTCATGACTAGGGGCTTGTGGTGCTTTTGAGGGCCATAGTGGGCTCTCATTTTTCGAGACCTATGATGCTTTGCAGGCCATAGTGTATCATCCCATCTCCCTCATGTATTTTTTTTCTCGTGTACTCTAGTGTATCACCCCATCTCTCTTTGGTGTATCACCACATCTTTCTAGTATATTATTCCATTTCTCAGGTGTAGCTTTGAATTATGTCAATGTCCAAACCTCTTTGGTGGAATAGCATGATCAAGCACTCTATTACTTAGAGATTCTTTGGTCCTATGAGGGGTCATTCTCCATTTTGATGGATACCCTCATCAATTTCTAAAATAATAATGCAAGTTGCACCAAGATAGTTGTTCCCAAGATGGAATTTAGAAGTAGTTGATGTTTGGAACTTGATCCAAGCAATGGTCCCATGTTCCTGAACTCTTGAGGCTTGTTTTCAAAGACAAGATGTTGTTACCATGGTTGAATTCATGGAATCTCCCTTGTAAGGCCATGTTGTTGATGTAGCTTGAATGTATATATCTCTTCTCTTGTAAGCAAGGCATGATCATATGTACTCTCTCTCAACTTTTAGGGCTCCAAAGGGACTACCTTGTTGGGGTTCTCTAGTAGATCTTTCTTATTATAAATCCTTCAAGGATGAGTCATGTATTGTTTTGAGTTGCTAGTTAATGTTGATGAAGCCCATTCATTGTAAAACTATCTCGAGAACCTAGTTCTCCTATAGGAAAAATGTTCTTGTTGACTCTCACATTCATTGTTTGGGTTTGATGGTAACAGGTAGTGGTGTGGTCTTGTGCACAATATGTTTTGTAAATGGGATGGACTAGTGCATATGAAATGAAAACCTAGACCTCCTATGATGAAACAGAACTCCCTCTACATGAAATTTTGATGGATGAACTCTTTCACTTCTCGAGTTGTTCTTAAGATGGAATCAAATGAGGTTAAGACCTATGAATCTATGTCTTCCCTTAGTTGGTAGTGGTTTGATGATATGGTTGTGTTGGCTATGTGGACTTCTTGGGCATGTATCATGGATAAGGTGTAGTTGAGTTGTTGTACTTGCCTATAGAAGAAACCTCCCAAAGAGAATCTTCCCTTCAAGTTCAAAAATCCAACGAAAGGTGTTGCTTGTGAGTTATAGTTGTTCTTAGCATGGAAAGAAAATTTAGATTCTGGGAACCTAGATGTTCCTTAGAGAATTTTATGACTATGGTTGCCCTCAAAGGTGATTTTACATGCTTCTTTAATCTAATTATTCTAAAAATAGTGCTTGTCCCATTTCTCAAAGTGGAAAGGATAACTTATAAGATGCAAGTGCAACTGATCCTTTCCCATAAATGGGATAATGCAGTTGTAATGAACCATGTGGTTGTGGGTGGTGTGAGACGTGTGTATGAAGGATTATCTTGGGGTTGACTACCCAACATATCCTCCACTTACCTAAGGGTTTGAGCAGGTGTTCTCGATGTTGGATTTCCTCTAATGATGCTAATGATAGACTAGGTTTGTATGCTATGATAACCTCTTGAAGAAGTTTTTCAAATAAAATTTGGATCTTCTATTTGTTGTGAAAATGGAATGGTGTTGGATGATGAAATGTGGATTGCCATGCTAGTGCATCTATAAATGGAAAGGTTAGATTCAAAAGATCTACCTCTATACCTTGTTTCAAAGGGAGAACATACTCAACTCCCTTTTGATCAGCCTAAATAGTCGTGATGTGGGAAAATAAAAGAAAAGATGTGGATAGTATAGACATGGTGATCTAGTACATAGATGGCTGGACCAGTGAGACCCTATGGGACTTGATGCTAAAAGTAGAACCTATGGTTCTAGCAAGCTTCAGTTGCTTGCTGAGACATGGCTCCTTTAGAGCATGTTCTCTTTAAGTTTTGGTTTCCCAAGTCCATCACTAGGATGGGTACTGTCCCTAGTGAGTTATTAAAATTGATGACAAAAAAAATCAAGGAAATCAATGGGTGTTGCAATGCCATTCGGAAGGGAACTTGACTAGACTTGTGGAAGAAGAGCTTATCCTCTTGCATAGGTGATGGGACGCGATATCATAGTCCATCGTAATGTCTATAAATAAGAAGTGGCTCTCCCTTGTTCATCATTAGGAGTTAGATTTTAGTGAAGCTCTAACAGTTTGATCCCTCCAGAGATAGATTACTTTCTAGTGTCTGCCCGCAATGTGGTGAATGTAATTGTACGACATCCTTTATTCGAGTGTGACGTACTTGGACATGCACATGACCGGCAATAAAGATCGAGATTACTTCATCATTGAAACATTGACTTTGTTATTTATTTATTTATTTAATTTTTATTTACTGCTTTCCTAATTTTCTCTCTCACCCTTAAACTCTTAGAATGTGGAATGAGTACGACTTGATTACGAGCATTTAAGTGTGACTACTTGGTAACCCAGTGGCGTACCTAGGATCTGTGCTTGGTAATCCAAGATGTGTATAGATGATCAAGGAAAGGATGCTCATCGCACTTAGGCTAGATTAGATCTTCTTACCCTTTCCCTCCTAGGTTAGCTTAGTTAAGATTACTTTTCATTTCCTTCAAGATTAGCGGTTAGATTAGGAACACATCATACACCTCACTTTGGACTAAACCATACGTGACACATATAATACTAGTCCAAGTGGGAAGACAATGAACTGCGACCTAAGGATAACTTTCTAGGTGTCACAACTAGTCCATCTGCAGAGTTCGACCGGATCGTGCGTGAGAACACTCGTATTCAAATGGTTGAGTGTAGGGGTACCTCGCCACTCATCATTGGCACCGTTGCCAGGGACGGTGCTAGTTATCTAAATTAGTTATATCATACAAGGTCATTGTAAAGGACTTAACGATATATCTCTTAGAAAGAAGTAATTATAAAAAGTCACATAAATTCACACACAACAATGCCTCTCCTACAAGATTATAATAATGCCACACTTAGTGAGGAAGTTCATTGGAGAACCAACGAACTATATGACGATGAAGATTGGAGTATACAACCTGAAGTGGGAGTTTCTTACAAACATAAATGAAAGCAACGTCATCCCAACGCACAAAAGCATAACTTACCCAATAATGATGAACCCCTACTGGCCACTACAAGCTTAACGCAAATACAAGAGGCTATTTGAATCTCATGTAGGCATCGTAAAGAGAGTCATCTACCCAGGCTCAATTTAAACAACTTTTCCAAATTTTCAAGAGGCTATGACTTAGATCCGTATCAACATTTACAAGCCTTCTACAATGCCTGCACATGGAACAACATTGATAACGGTTGGCAAAAACTCAAGCTCTCCCTTCTAACACTCGTTGACCAAGCAAAAGTATGGTATAGATCGTTAAAACCAAAATCAATACGACGCTGGTCAACAATGGTATAAGTCTTTAACGAAAAATATCAAACCTACACAAGAGTGTCAGCCTTGAGGAAACAAATCCAAGGATAGAAACAAGCACAACATGAACCCTTGGACATGGCCTTAGAAGGATATTATGCATTGTTAAACAACTGTCCAGGCCATGGGTTTTCCAAGGAAAGGCTAATGTACCATATAATTGATGGGCTAGGTAATGAAATAAGAGAGACCTTAGGAATGTATGCCCAAGGTCAACTATACAAACTACGAACCCATCAAGTCCAAGAGCTTATTAAGCAGGTAGCAAAAAAAGAAGGATACTTAGCTAGATGGGAGAGTGTTGAAAAAAATCAATGAGACCAAAATCTCAACTTAATAAAGGTCCATGATAATAAAAAGGAGAAATCAACCAATCTCAAGGTGGAAACATCATCTTCGCCAACACAACAAACATTAGAAGAAGTCGAGGAAAATATTAATAAGATGTTGGAATGGATGTATCAAAAGTGTGGAGAATTTATCAACATTATTAGAGATAGAGTTTTAAAAACCCAAGAAGCAGGAAAAAATAGTAAACAATCGGAAAGAAGGAATAAAGAAAATAAGAGCTCAACTTCCAATCATACGTATGAATGCAACATATGCCTATATGATCACCCCAAGGGCCAATTCCCAATATTGTTACATCTACATGAGCATTGTGGAAACATGTTACATCCAGAGTTCGTATAGAGATATTGTGTTCGATCACAGTGGCAACAATCCCAATCGTGGGGGAGACCACCCTTAGACTAGAGACACCCTTCATATCATCCAAATCCAAATTCTTATCTGGTTCAACATCCTATTTCTCCAACTGGGCAAACGCACTTTATCTCACCATAGTACTATTCTCCACAATACTATCAACCCATGGCTCCAACACAACCACTACATTGTGCACCTTATGCTCCTCCTAACTTTCAACATTCTCATCCTTTCCCTCCTTCTACATTGCCACCAAGTATTCCTAAGGTGTTTGTACCACCACAACAACCCATGAATGACACTTGTGCTACTACTACTAATAGCAGTGCAAAGCCTCCTCAACATCAAAAGTGTCCTTTCTTTAAACATGGCTGTAATAAGGGACAACACAATTTCGAGGCCACTACATCCTCCAACTCAACACAAGTCCCACACTGTGGTGCACCCTTACCTTTGAACCCAATGCCTCATGTAACTTCATCAAGGCCACCAACTCACACTCCAACAACAAGATCGTCCAATGAACACAAGAATGGAGAGCGACATCCCAATCCTTGCATACCATCTAATGGTCACAAACATCATAGTGGGTCAACTCATTATCCGGGAACTACATCGTATGAATTGCCCCACTATGCTCATTATAACCCAATGTGTGAACCCTGATGGGGTAAGTATGGCCAAGCCTCAATACTTCTAGCATGCAAGGATCTTCAACTTCCATTTATTAATCCTTGCCATCCTCAACTGATTAGTTATGGGGGATATCCCCCATTCCAATAACAAGTAGGATTAATAATTTTTCATTTTCTTTAATTTTTTAATTTTTGTTTTCTAGTTTTTCATTTTTCAACTTCTTGTTTTGTCTTGTTGTCTTTTTGGTATTTTTTTTATAAGTAATCTCGTTTATGAATAAAACACTCATGTGGATTGTTAGTTGAGGTGTATTCTATGTTATTAAGTCATGAGTGATCGATTATTTGGAACAGTGAGCCCATTGCACCCACTCATCCATTCTACAAATAAAGAGGTTCTATTCAAGGGTACAGTGATATTCTTAACATTTTAAAACTTAAAATTAATTTTGTGTTCATTGTACCCTGAATGAAGAAGGATGGACCAAGAGGGAATGATTAGAGTGTGACATCAAGGGGACTTGCGGATTCTCTTTGGTGACATCTATGGGAGTTATCATGCAACGTGGTTGTACAAAGATCCTTGTAGATCTAATGAAAATTGGGAGTAAGAGTAATCAAAAGGGCACTCGAAAATCACATGCTATTCTAGGGGTCCCATTGGAAAGAGATGCACCCATGCCTAAAGGTTGGCGGCTTCTCTGGATTCAGTAAGGTGGAAAAAGAAAAAAAAAAGAAAAAAGAAAAAGAAAAGTGCCACAAAACAAAAGTCACTCCTCCCTTGCATAAAACACCAAGTGATCGTACGCCTTGTTGTTATGGTACTCTCATAGTCGCTCATCATGGGATGAAACAATGCGATGTCATTGATTAGAGGAATGGACTTGGTCCTGATCTTGGAACGATGGGTTAATGACATATTAATCATGCTTTACACATAGCATTCATTGTGCCTTAGGTCAGTTACCTCATGTCCCAATCTCTACGATCCCTTTCTATAGTTCGTCTCATCTCACTGTTCGTGTAATTGTAGCTCATGTCCCGTGTAGCATAGAATTTTCATCTCATTCTGGTGATATTTACATGTGTGTGTTTTGTGGAGTTAGTGCGGATTACATTTAACCCTTCTAGTGCCCACGGACACTTTAAGTGTGGTTACATAAGGGCATTCTAGGTTGGAACCTGCTTTGGGGAGGACCCACTTGTATAATTTTTGTTGTGATCTTCACTTACGACATAGCTCACACACACCATTTCTTACCCTCAGCTTAATTTTCAATTGATTTTCTTTCCCTATTATTATTCCTCTAAATTTAATGTTCCAATGTACCATTACATACCCTTTTTTCTTATCACCCAAGGTTTTATTGATTAAATCCACATCATCATCATTAATGGTGCCTTTTGATTTAATGAAATTACCCTAGAACATCTTGATCATAGCCAATGTCCTTAATTCCACCTCTAATTTCAAGAAAATCATTAAAAAATTTGATCTTTTTATAGTGTCTCACATCACTGGGGACGAGATATCGCGTACGCGATATTGTGTCCCATGTGATATCGTGTACGCGATGTATTGTACGCGATATCGCGTCCTAGCTGTCTATAAATAGGTGATCCCCCCGCAACACTTAGCATCAGTTTCTCATTCACACGGGGGGAGTTTTTGAAATTTTTCTCTGACTTGCGATTGCATGAACCTTGCTTTTCTCACTCAATCTCACTCACTGGTGCTCCAATTTTTACGCTGTTTGAACCTGTTTGAACCCGGAGTGTTCAGCTTAGTCATGGGGGAGAGAAACTTGCTGAAAAGTGCCTAACTTTTTTGAAATTTACCATCGCCCAAAGGACATCAATTAGGGTAATTAACTTTAACACTTAGAATAATTGTGCCTAAAAATCATATAACCCTTAGGTATACCGGGAAATTAAACATGGAAACCACCTAAGTTACAAGACCCATTATTTCAAACTTTTAGGTACTATCACACGTGATAACATAAGATCTTTAATTAAGGCAAGAAGTAAGGTATAGCTTAACTTTAAAAACACCCTTACTAACGCTTGACCCGTGTGATTGCAGAATGGCCCTGAAACATGCACAACAGGAGGGTCCTGCTCAAGGTGGAAAGAAATGATCTCGGAGAGGTGGAAGACAAGGTCCTACCGAACAACATGCAGAATAGGAGGAGCACTCATTTAGCATCCATCAAGATGAACCTCCTACTGGATGATCTGGGCAGGCAGAAGGTGGAGCTGCTACTGCGCCTGAACCGGGAAAACAACTCACGTTGCCCCCGGAATGTGTTCAGGCTATTCATGAGAAGTCCACATTTGCTGCAGTGATTATGGATTTGAACTTCGAATCCTTTGCTGAGTTTGCTCCTGAGGCCATTAGGAATCACCTCAAGTGGTCTCCCTTATGGCCTATCCTCTCTGAAAGCGATGCCTGGTACCTAGGAGAGACGTACCAGTTTTGGCACAATAAGGAGCAAGGCACCACTGTTAACATTTGTGGTGTGACAGTTAACTTCTCTGCATAGGCCATTCAAAAGTGTTAAACCTTCTGAATATAGGGCGCAAGGTTACTCGGTTATCTATCCATTTACACCCTAATGTGCAAAAGGATTGGTTAGATAAGGCTTATGGTAGAGATAAAGCATTTGGTGAATTGACGACGAAAGAGAGAGTTTACTTCAAAATTAGAACATATCACATCTTCCCCACAAAAGGCTTAAAAAGAATATCGATGTATGCGGCTAGAGGATGTGCAGTGTTGATGGGAAAGGTTAATGCTAACCTACCCCATATATATTTGATGGAGATCTTGAGGAAGTTTGAAGAACAAAAGACAGGGAAAATGGTGCTGCCTTTCCCCTGTCTTATTAGAAAGCTTTGCCGATGTGCTGGTATCTGAGGATACACCAATGATGTCCTCTGAAAAGCTCAAACTACTTCATATGTTGAATTGATAAAGGCGCCAGCTCCAAGAGAAAGCACTAGAGAAGAGCTAAGACTAGAACAAGAAGAATAAGAAGAAGAATATGTGGTTGGAACCAATCAACCTCTAGTCACAGGTCCCAACCAACAACAAGAAGCAGGGCCCAGCACAGGCTAGGATCAACCACCATCGTCGTAAGACTATAGACCGTCGATGAGCCATCTTAGGGCCATCGTTGAGATGGTCAGTTGGGGAAGTCATGATGACGCAAACCTTTTCCACTTCATCAATGATGCCATACAGCCTACAGTTTCATTAGATCACACAAGGGGTGAATTATCCATTCAAACAGGAGGAGGGGATAGTAGATGGTCACAATAGATCTCAGAAAACACGACATCTTTTCAGGTGTAGTTAGAGATTGGTGAAGGGGCCACTATGATGGTCATGCAACACCAGAATGCTGCAGGAGCTACAGAAGTGATTGCAAACCACATTAAAGAATCTTTCAATATACCTGTTGTGCCACCGGCAGATCTCTCAGGAGCACGGGATGCTCAAACTCTAGCTGGAACCTCAATGACTCCTGCGAAACATGAGGATGTACTTGACAGATTACTTCAAATAGGGCAAGTAATGACGTCCCTATTTGACATCCCTTAGGATGTCATAGCAATTCAATTAGACCTCATTTCCACAAAGGGAAAGCTGGTCATATCCAAAGTAAGGGTCGAGCATGCTGAGGCTAAAGTGCAGAAACTACAAGAGCAGCTCGTGGCCTTACAAGTAGCACAGCGGGATCCTCTACAATTTGTTCCTACAAAATAGCTAGAAAATTTTAGAACAGAGTAGCTAAAAAAATAAATAGCAGAGAATAAAAAGGTGATGGAAGAAAAGGAGATGGTTGTTTGGGATGCCTCCACATCACAAGTGCAAACCCATGTGCATCTTAAGGCACTCAAGGCCTTAGAAGAAGAAAATAGGTAGTTGGTTGTAGACAATCTTTGATTGACCACTGTGGAGAAGAAAAAGAACATTCTCGATGAACACTTTCATCAATTATGAGAATAATTCATCCAGGTCAACCAAGATGTGAGCCATTTAGCTAGAGAAAATCAAACCCTTTTAATGGAGGAGGTACACGCTATTTGCCAAAAGTCAGCAATTGAGATAAGTGCGTGGTAGAATGAGGCTAAACGACATGAGTAGCTGAAGGAGCACTT
>MNCI01028755.1:178188-200704 GCA_015680685.1 Gnetum montanum | reverse complement strand
GCTCATTATTTTGGATCTTCCCCTTCCAACTTAGTTATGGGGGAGATGGCCACCTATGTTGATCAATCAAGGCCCTCAGTTCCTTTTTAAGTTTTTGCTTTATACATTTTTGTTTTGCAAATTTCTTTAACTTTTCTTTTTGTTGTTTTGCAACATTGTTCATACTTTTTCGTTTCTTTGTGTGATTACTTATTTTGTTAAGTTTGTCACCTAATAAGTGCTCCTAAAGATGGCATGAACTATATTCCATTGATTGCTAATGTTTGGTTTTTACCTTTGAGTTATGATGTTGATACCAAGGTATGGTTCTTTTGATATAGCAGGCAATGATTCCACATCATCCATGACTTTCTATGGCCTCTCTTGGCTTGGAACTGTATAGTTCCTTTCCTTAAATAATATGAACTATCAACGAATTGGTGATTGGGCATTTCTCAAACAAAGGAAGGACTCAAGGACTGAAAAGGGTGTGACTTCAAGGGAACTTGATGCATTTGTGCTAGCCATTCTCTTGGGTGCTTGGATGTTTTCTTCTTAATTTTTCCTTACCATTCCAATGCTGCTCCATTATTAGGAAGCTAAGCTAATAAAAATAATAAGTCTTTGCATGGTGTGGTTCTCATGCAAAAAAAAAAGAGTGGGAATTCAAAGCACACCCCTTAGACGAAATAATCATCTGGGCTATAAGCACTAGTTATGGAACTAAATAAACATGTTCCCTCTAACTAAGGCCCCTTCTCGCTTCCTAATTTCTCCTTTTTCATTTCGTTGGAATGGTGGTGAATTTTTGGTAGAAGCATTCTCGTTACTCCAAGTGGATGGATTGGCCAAATGTATTAATGCAAAGTCACTAAATGTGGATTGTTTGAGGCTGGATTTGGAATGAGATCTACTAAGTCACATTAACCATTAATACACAAGGGGCTGTACATCACCTTGTTCTTGAGACTCCATTCCATTCTCTTCTTTCCATCCTTCTTTCTCCATTTTTTCACCTCATTGTCGGTTGTATCAATAGTCTATATTTTGGTTAATGCATTATTTTCTTTTTGGTAAATTCTTGTGGTTAAGACTTTAACTATTGTTTCCGAATGGCATTTCCAGAGCCTACGAACTCTTGGAATGCGGGATTTTCAAGGCATTAAGGGCATGAGCCTGCTTTGGGGAGGATCCACTAGCATTCCTATTTGGTCCATCCATTAATTTATTTTCCTTAAACACTTTCGTAATCAACTTTTATTTTGTTCATTTCCATCCTTGACATCCATTTTATCAGTGTTACCATTGTTTTTTTTTCTCCATCTTCCTTATTCCTTACTCTTTTTTTCCATTCTCTCACTATCGGAGGTTCGCTCTCAATCATGGGGGTCCTAGTCCAATTTTTTTGATTTTCTCCTAACCCCTACACCTTGGGTAGCCACCAGTATTATATCTCTAGAATCTGCATCAGCCATATCACAACTTAGCCAATGGACCTTACACTAAGGCAAGGTATCAACTGCATTGTGATTCATTTACCCTTGCTAATATAATACTATGTTGTGTGTGTAGATGGAAATCATACACCAATGGATTGGATCTAGAGGGAACACTTGGAATGGGTTGGTGCTAGAGCAGTTATGCAAGGAACAAGATTGATGGCATAGTTATGGATGGACAACAGAAGATGCAATCTTGGCATTGGCAGCAGTAGACTTCTTCTTCTTCTTCTTCTCTCTCTCTCTCTCTCTCTCTTCTCTCACAGCTACCAAATAAGGCTGGATGTCAAATGCATATAGTGTTCACTCTTATTGTCATGAACACTAATTTTGTCATGTATTGTAATGATGATTCGTTCACATGTCACCCCATTCATCATTGGTGTCATTCAAGTCAATAATCCCATACCTTCCTAATATTTTTTAAGGAACTTGAGGACGAGTTCTCATTTAGTCATGGGGGTATGATGAGCTGCGATATTGCATCTACCCACCACCGCAATGTCTATAAATAAGAGGTGGCTTTCCCTGTTTAAGGCATCTAGACTTAGACCCTTAGCCAAACTATAACAATTTTACCATTCCAGAGTTAGAATAATTTCCATGTGCCTGTAGTAGGAGTCTTAAAGTGAATGGATCTTTATTCAAGAAAATTGTGCCTGAGCACACATTTGTGTACCGTAATAAAGATGAACTTTATGATAAACCTTGCAACATATGGACTAAGCTAAATAGGATTTAATTATTGTTAAATGTTTAAATGCTTTCCTAGATAATCAATCTTTCTCAACCCTTGACTCTCCTAGTTAAGTGCATTCAGTACGACTGCTTTGAGCATGTGTGTAAAGCTTGGTAATCTAATAACAAGTAGTGTTTGGTAATCCCAGCAGCGTTGCACTAGTTCAGGGTGTGTGCGGCAAGTGGGAACGGATACCGGTGCTAGGACAATTAGAACTTAGTTTGTGAATAGTTAATGAAAGTTAGTCATTTAGTTCTCTTCACCTTCCCCTATTAGCATAAGACATTAAAAAGATAAAAGATATAAAAATCATATACCTCAAGCTTACTTAACCATACAACCATGATAATACAAGTAAGTTTGGGAAGACAGCAATTGATTAACCTTAAGTATTCCATTAAGGCGCGTAAGCACTTAGTCCTTGGAGTTCAACCAGATCACGCGTGAGACGCTTGTATTTGTATGGTTGAGTGTAGGGGTACCTCGCCACTTATCAATAGGAAAGCCTTCTTACACACAATTATTAAGGAAGATAACTTTGAAGACAAGCATGGAAATATTAGGGGCTTACATCTTTGATATAATGATTAGTTTGAAAAATAATCATTCACATTTTTTTAATCATTTTTATTTTTTTCTAAATGGTCTATGTATGGTCAAGTAAGGATTTAACTTTACTTTGTAATAATTTAAATCTTATAACTTTAAAATATTTCAAAAATCAAAGAGTTACCATTTACAAATGAACCAAGGTATATATAACACATAAAGATAAAATTTTATAAAGTATCCAAAGAATAAAGTAGCATTAGTGGAGAAAATACTCCTTAACATAAGGAAACTAACTAAGCAATAAAAAAATTCCTAACCTTTGAAAACTAAGGAAAACACAAAAATTATAGGAGACCATGAAGTAATCAACAAATAGGTGCCTAATTCATCTTAACTCAATGCACATCTTAGAGGACAAATTATTAGTAAAGCTAAGGAGTGAAGTCCATGTCATAATCAAAGGTAAAGGCATAACTTTCAAATCTAAACAAAATTCATTCATTTGAGGTTTTTGCAACAAATTGAGCATCTTGCTTTGTGAATTACCATGTTTGAATTCTCCATGTATGTGTAGGCAAAGGGATTGACATACAATAGAATAAAGGCATCATTTAGAAAGAAACACTAATTGACCTTTGAATAATTAAAATTCCCTTTGCTTTTATATCAAGAATAAAAAATCTACTTTGAATTTCCCATGTACATATAGGCAAAGGAACTGACATATAGAAGAACAAAGCCATCATTTAGAAAGAAACAATGATTGACCTTTGAATAAGTAAAAATTCCTTTGTTTTCATATCAAGAATAAAAAATCTAGAATAGTGAAGGCATCCCACATATTATTAATATCTACAATAAGAAATTGTATGAGAGAAGCAAAAAAAGGTTTATCTTAAAAAGATACAGTAAAAAAGAAACTTGCAAATACACTACACACTTTAATTGTCCTAAAACAAACATGATATAGATACTATTTTATTGTATGTTGATTAGTTTGTTGTGCTCATATGTGTTAATGTTGTAGTCAAATCTCTCATGTGTTTACCTTAAAATAATTGTACTATAGATACGCCCAAGATATATAATCTAATTAGAAGTTTATAAATCCCACCAAAATCAAGCCTATGACTTGGAGCTTTCAAATCAAAAGTTTTAGTACTAGGGTAACACCTCATTATTGTTATGTTACTAACAGTTGGACTAACTTATGTGATCTTTTGTTGTGTTTGTAGGTTTTTGTAGCCATTAAGGCATAATACTACATTGAGTATGATCTTGATCCTTTGAATCCAATTTTGATTTTTAAGACTCCTTGGTTTCTAATAGTAAGCTACACATTTTTCTATTACAAGTTTCTTATGCATCTTATTTTATAAAATCTTTAAATATTCTAGACTCACTTGAGACGTCAACCTGCAACATCTTTAAATGTTTAAATTGAAAGATTAACATTGCATCACTTGACTATGTGCAGATGAAAATTTTCACAACCTAAAAATTTACAAAGGTTTAGCTATTTAATTTAATGCATGAGATTAATTCTTTAATGTTGTCATGTGTATTTCAATAAACTAGATCTAATTTTATTGATTAAATCATAGAATTATATTACCATTATTAGTAGTATTACTAATGAGTGGTGAGGTACCCCTATGCCCAACCATACAAATCACTAAGGTGTTTATGCATGATCAAATTGAATTCCATGGACCTATAGTTCTTTAGTACACTAATCCTTCTAAGAAGTGAATTGAGCATTAAGAACGTTCATTGTCTTCTCAACTACACTTGTGAGGCTCAAGGGCATGGTTTAAGTGTAATTGAGGTATATTATTTTTCTTATTTTATGTTTTATAAATTTGATCACTTACAACAAGAATGAAAGGTCAAGTAATTTTAGATCTAATTCATCCACTACCTAGCTAGCCTAACACAAGTAACCAACCCACTTTCCTGGGCACATCCTAAACACATATAGTGCTATTAGGCTACCAAATGTTAAGCATTGTTGGGTTACCAAGTACTCTATGTATGCTCAAAGTGGTCATGCTTGTGTTCATTAACTATTGGAAAGTAATTGCTTAATTCAAATGCATTAAAGTAAAGTGCATGAAAGTAAAGTACATTAAAAGAAACATTAATCTATTCTCAGTGCTACAAGGATTATCAAAAGATTTTGTTTTATTCCTATCACACTACTGTGCTAAGGTACATCAATGTTTGAACAAAGAACTGTATACACTTAGACTTCCTCTGCAAGTACTCAGAAAATATTCTAACTTTGGAGAAAATAAACTACAAGAGCTTCACTACTTTGACTAGAAACTAAAAACTATCTACCAAATTGGAAACCCAAGCACTATATTTAAAGGCCAATGTATACCCCTCGACGTCAGATACTCGACGTTGCATCTAGACTTCGATGTTGGATACTCAACGTTGCATCTAGGTTCTGATGTCAGATACTCGACATCAAAGCATGAGAAAAAATGTGTTCCATCATACCCCCACGACTGAATGAAAACTTATCCTCCAGTGAAGAAGAGGAGAAACAATTTCTTTACAAAATATTAGGTAGGTCTGGGATTATTGACTAACATACAAACTAACTTAGATGGAACAGAAAGACTCTAAGTGTCCAAGTGTATAGAGTTATAAATTTTTACAAAATTGGATGTTCATGATAAAAGAAGTGAACACCCTAGATAACACTGACGTCCAACACCTCTTGGCAATTGAAGAGCAAGGGAGAAGATCCAACGATCATGAACGATCCTCATTATGTGGTGTTACTACATCATCCTTGATGAAGATAATCCCACTTCCAGTCCATGCTTCCCACTGCAATCACAATAGAATCATGAATTAGTATGCAATGTGTAACAAATAAATATTGAATGCCTTGTCTCATCGGTGGTTACACTTTGCTAGGTTGTGATTGTGGTAGATTGATTCCTTGAGCAGTGTTAGTGGGAAGGCTGACAAATAGCATAAAATAGATAAAAAATCCATTAAATTTGAAAAATTTTAACACAATGAAATATTTGAAGAGGGTGTAAGAATTCACAATAATAAAAAATGTTGTAAAGATATGCAAAATTTGATTGTAAAAGTGTCTAAGGGTAAAAAACTTAACTAACCCAAGAAAAAGATGTGCAAGTGGGTCCTCCCCAAAGTAGGCATAGGCCTTTTATGCCCCTGTATGACTTCAAATCAAAGAGTCCATGGGCTCCATGGATGATTAATGGTTACATAAGGTTAAGTACAAAAACCTGAAAGAAACTAACTAATAATTCTGACACATCAAACTAGGACATCAAACTAGAACATGAAACTGATAGTGAGGTGAGACATGGAAAGCATAGATGGATGAAAGAGAGTGGGATGGAGTTCCTAATTAAGGTCACCTAAAGTCCCTTATGGATTTTGTGGTTAAATGACTTGATAGGATCCATCCTTAGTTTAGACCAAAACCAACCATGTTTAGTGACTTTTATCATCATTCTAAGACTAGTCCATATCTTGAGATACAAGAGTGCTCCCACAGAACAACCACCATTCCTTATTAGAGAAGAAAAGAGAAGTAGGAAGTGAGGAAGGGCCTTAGTTAGAGGGGACTAGTCCCATAACCAGTGCTTGTATGCCATTATTGTGTTTAAGGAATGTACTTTGAATTTCCATTATTTATTTGTTTGTTTATTTTTTTGAAATGGAACCACACCATGCAAAGACACATGCATTCATTTTATCTAAGGGGTGGGGTGTGCTTTGAATTCTCATCATTTTTTTCTTTTTCTTTTTTCTAATGACAACCACACCATGCAAAGACACATGCATTTATTTTTTCTAAGGGGTGTGCTTAAATTCTCATCATCTTCTTTTTTTTCTTTCTTCTTCTTTTTTTCTAATGAGAACCACACCATGCAAAGACTTATTCAACTTCTTTTTATTGGTCGACATGGAATGGTAAGAAGTCCATGAAAACAAACATGCACTCAGGCAAACAAAAAGGTACAAAGAATACCGAATCCCTTTGAAGCCACACCCTATTCAAACCTTTGAATCTTTTCAAATTTTGAAAACTACCAAAGTCATAGATTTGTTAAAGTTTTATTAATGAAAAAGGGACTACATGTTTCCAAAATGAGGAAAACCATAGAGTTTGTGGATGGGTGGATGTTGTGGACTCACTGCCTATTGCATGAGAAAGAAACCATGTCCTAATTATCCGTAATGAAATTCAAAGCCAGAAACCATACATCAACAATCAAGTAACAAAATAGTACATACCATCATCAATCAACGCATTACCACTGTACCTGGCACTTATTAACAAAAGGTTAGAAAATCACATAAAAATAAAATAAAATATAAAAGAAAGTATAAAATATTCAAGAAATAGCAAATGTACCAACGATGGTATAAAGAAAAAATTAGAAAAGATTAATAACATGAAAAAAAGAAGATGTAAAATAAAGAATGTGTAAAACAAAAAATGTGTAAAACAAAAATTTGAAAAACTGAGAAGCTGCTTATACGATTAGCACGGGTGGCCATCTCCCCCATGACTAAGTTGAAAGGAGGAGATCCGAAATATGGAGCGTGGTTGTCCATCTAATGAGGCTTTTGTTGTATTAGCTGGCTTATGCTCATGAAAAGGTTTAATTTGTTGGATGTTGACCAGTTGTTTCTTGTCTAGGCTCTCAGGTTTGTAGATCATCATGGCCCTAGGAGAAAAAGTTTCATAAATGATGTAAGGTCCTTCCCACAATGTTTAGAACTTAGTTCATTGAGGTGCATGTGTGGGGTTCTAATAGAAAACCTTATCTCCTAATTGAAATTTGAATTTTTTGATTTTTAGGTTATGGCACTTTTTGTTGTAGGCCTTGTGCAACTCGTTAGATGATAGGGCCACCAATCAATTTTTGTCTAGCAGGTTGAGATTCATTAATCTTTCTTGTTAGGCTAGACTTAAGTCAAGGTCAAGGTTACAAGTTGTTGAAAGTGTACAGAGCTTAGATTGGATAGGAAGTATTGGTAATTTTCCATACACAAGCTCGTAGGGAGAGTAGCCTATAGGAAGTTTCCATGTTGAGCAATAGGCCCAAAGGGCATTGTTGAGTTTTTTGCTATAGTCTTTCCTATATTTTCTAACAATTCTTATCAGTATCCTTTTGATTTCCCTATTGGTAACCTCAGCTTAACCATTGTCTTGGGGATGGCAAGGTGTTGTGAATTTATGTCCAACCCCTAAGCATTGCATGAGCTTCCAAAAATTAGTGCTTGTAAAGTGAGTTCCATTATTAGAAATTAATGCACATGGCATACCAAACCTATTGACAACATTTTTTTGGTGCAAACCAAGTAGTAATAGAGGATGTATAGTTAATGATGGTTGCTACTTTTGCCCGTTTCGTACAATAGTCAACAACTACTATGATGTACACCTTTTCATTTGACATGGGTGTGATGGGACCCATGAAATCAATGCCCCAAATGTTAAAGGGCTTTAGTCATTGAATCCATTGTTGAGGTTCCTCCATTCAAGCAATCATTTTACCATCTTATTGGC
This sequence comes from Gnetum montanum, assembly GCA_015680685.1. Lineage (NCBI taxonomy): Eukaryota > Viridiplantae > Streptophyta > Gnetopsida > Gnetales > Gnetaceae > Gnetum > Gnetum montanum. Next base: position 192,360 of record MNCI01028755.1, on the reverse strand, counting down.
ATTGTTCACAAGAGCAAACATAATGTAAGCATCCTTGAAGATTGTTGGCCAATAATACCCTGCCATTAGGATTTTAATGGTTGTGCATCTCTTGGCATAGTGTCCTACATAAGGACCTTCATGAGCATCTTGGAGAATGCATAGTTGATCGACATCAGGGACACACCAACGAACCAGGCCATCGGTGCACACCTTATAGAGGTGTCCATTGATCTCAATGAAGTGTTTTACCTAGTGAAGAAACTATTGTTTCTTCTAGTGGTCCAACCCTTGTGGCATCTCTTGAGTGAGAAGATAGGTTAGAATGTCATCATACCATTTAGGCTCATTGGGAAATTGTTTAGTTATAGCTTGGTAAAGAGGAGTTCATTAGATTATATATTAGACAATGGATTTTCTTCCTCTTTGTTGTCCCATCGCAACAAAGACAAGTGATCAACAATCACATTCTCAGTGCCCTTTTGATCTACCATTGTAAGATCAAATTCTTGCAAGATCACCAGCCACCATATGACACAGGGACTCACCATTGGCTTGTTCATCAAGAAGCGAATGGCACTATGGTTTGTTTGCACAAACACCTTGTATCCAAGCACATAATGCTTGAATTTTTCTAGAGCAAATGCCATTGCCATGAATTCTATTTATGTAGTAGTGTAGTTTAGTTGTGCACCCACAATGCTTCAACTAGCATAGTCGATGTCATATGGACATTTCTTGTCATTTAACTACATAATCATAACTTGAAAAGCATAATTTGATGCATCCATCATAATATGAAATGATCTGGACTAGTCAGGTGCTTATAGGATTAGAGTTTCTACAAGTTTCTCTTTCAATTTTTGGAATGCTTTTTCACATTTCGCAGTCCAAACAAAGGGAGCATCTTTGTTTGTTAGCTCTACAAACAATTTTGCAATCATAAAGAAATTCTCTATCAATCATTGATAGTAGCCAATATGTCCAAGGAATAATCGAACATCTTTGAAATTTTTTGGTTGACGGGTTATTCCTTGGATGACCCTTATTTTCTCAAGGTCTACCTCAATTCCTACTTGTGATATTTTATGCCCCAATACAATGCCTTCCTAAACAATTAGGTGACTTTTTTGCCAATTGAGTTGCAAGTTGGTTTCCACATATCATTTTAGCACTTTCTTAAGGCGATCTAGGGCTTGCTCAAATGTAGCTCCATAAGTGGAGAAGTCATCCATGAAAACTTCCACACCACTATCGATTTGCTATTGAAAAATGCTTAGAACCAATTGTTGGAATGTAGTAGGAGCATTACATAGACCAAATGGCATCTTACGATATGCAAAAGTCCCTCAAATGGCATCTTACATAGACCAAATGGCATCTTACGATATGCCAGTAGTTATCTTTGCTTGGTCTTCTAGTGCAATTTGAACTTGGTTATAGCCACTATAACCACCTAGAAAACTATAGTAGTAATGTCCAAATATTGTGTTGAGCATCTGGTCAACAAATGACAATAGAAAATGGTCATTGAATGTTGCCATATTCAGCAGCCAGAAATCAATATAGACCCACCATTTGCCATCTTTTTTTAACACAATTAAGAATGGACTAACCTACTCACTATCCACAATGGGATAAATGAACCCTCCCTTGAGGAGTTGCTCGATTTCCTCTTTGACAATCTACTTCAATTTGGGGTTCAATTACCTCTATGGCTATCTTTTTGGCTTTATGGCTAGATTAGTGTAGATGTGATACTAGCATATCCTAGGATCAATCCCTATGAGTTTAGGATATGACCAAGTAAAAGCTACTGACCATTTTTCAACTACCTTCAACAGCATCTTTTTCTGCTTTGGAGAAAGATTTGCATTGATTATGACTGGCTTTCCATTTGTCAAAAACACATATTCCATTCCAACTGGTAGCATTTTTAGTTCAAGGGGTTCTTGTTTCAAATTTTCAGGAATTTCCAACTCTTCCTAGTGGGTATCATCATTTGTATCATTAGAGAGTTGGTGATGAACTTTCTATAGTTCATCCATGCTTGTGACATATGCACATGTCAAGCTCTTAGTTGGTTCCATGCAAAGTGTGCTACTCTCAGAATCAGTGGTTAGCCATTGGATGCCCTCCTATTTTGTTGCTACTATGTATAGAAACCTTTGAATTTTTGCTTCTAGTTCACACTACTTGTATGTAGAGATAGATGCTTGCTTGATAGCTTAGAGTTTCTACATACAATTGTACCTTGTATCGTTGTATGCGATGCATGGAACTCTCTTCTTCTTGATCTTTCCAAATGCATTTTCTTTGTATATTTCCAAGGAAAGATCTCTGATGCTCATTCTTGCATCAATGATGCTTAGCCATGCCCTTCCCATGATGATTGGGAAGTTCCCTTTATAGTTCTTCACTTTTATTACTAGGAAATTAGTAGGATAAGACCACCCATAAACAATGGTCATAATGTCTTCTACCAGTCCCAATGGAATAGTGATGGACTGGTCTACTAATTATAATCTTATGTTACTCTTGTTGAGAGGAGGTAGGTTCCATGTAGTGTATATCTCATGAGAAATTAAATTAACACCAAAACCTAAATTGAGAAGAGCCTTGCATGGTTCATTCCCAATAATCTGCAAATAAATTAGACTTCTAAGATTAACTAATTTCTTGGAAAGGTTTTCACCACAAATCTAATTAGATATGATGTGAGTGAGCAAAATGGTATGGATCCTAGGTAGATTTTGGTTTGAAGGGAACTCGAAGGTATTGGATATAGAAGAAGATGCAAAAGCATGGTTGTTAGCTGCAGGTGTATATGAGGGCTTAGGTGGAATGCAAGGTCGAAAGAAAGGTCTTTTCTTTGATCTAGTATTCGACCCATCTGATTGATGAACTAGTTGTAGATTAATGGCCCTCATGACATTACGTTGTTGTGGCTAAGCTGGTAGTTCACCTTGCATAGGTGGAGTAGGTGGTAGCTGTGCAGGTGGAGGAGGAGCATGTGCAAGGACAAGAGGAGGATAAGGGTAAGAGCTAGCATCCCTTCTTTCATGTGGAGAATGAGTTTGGTAATAATCAGAAGGGTGGTAGTGTGATTGAAAAGTAGAAACATGACTGGCAGAGTCATGTGAAGACAATGATTACTAAACATATTAACCATAAGGATCAGGCTATCTGTAAGGGTATTACTGCCTTGGTGGTGCTAGTGCCCATGATTATGGTTGCTACCACTATTGATACTACTCATATGGTTGCGGTGGAGCTCCACTTGGATAATACAATTATTGCTAGTGGAACTACCTAAAATTACCTTGAGGATAAGGTAATCTTCTGGATGTTTTCCTTTGTGTTAGTCATGGATTTAAAGCATACATCTCAAACTCTCATAGATGTGACACTATGGGGCAACATTCCTTAGGATGTTCATACTGATAGACATCACACCCACCATCATCATTTGATTTGCTTTCCACAATTTTTTCTATCACAGCAATCTTGCCCTTATTTTTGTGATAAGCATGTTCAACTTCCTTGTGCCTCCTGTGCTCATGATCACTACCTTGTTCTTTGGAATCTTCAACAATTTTTAGGATAGCTTGAAATCTACTATCTATGAAGTCCCATAACTAATCAACTTTGGTTGTAATTTTAGATTGAAATTTTTGGAGTGGCAAGGTTTTCCTATTTACCACCTCATTAGATGTAGATTCGTTTTCACTGTTGTAGAATCAAACCTCCCTCTTACGAATGAAAGGATCATGGTTGTACTCTTTTGCACTTTCTCTTTTTCTTAATTTTCCCTCCTCTTTAGCTACTTTCTTAATTAATCTTTGTATCTGATAGGCACTTAATTTTGATAGTCGCCCTTGGGCATAGACACCAAGGGTTCTTCTTGTTTCTAATCGAAGCTTGTCTACCATGTGGTGAAGTTGATAAATTGAGAATAACCATGGCTAGGACATTTGTGCATTAAGGAATAGTATTGGTTGATGGCAGCATCCAAGGGTCCATGTATTTCTTGTTTCCAACCTTGGATTTTCCTTCTCAAGTTGGACACTTTGGAGTATGTTTGATATTTATCATTAAACAATTTGAGCATGGTACTCCATCATCTAATAGCTTCTGGCTCTAAGAACTGGTACCAATTCTCTGCTTCTTTGATGAGTGTCCTTGGAAACAACTTAAGTTTTTCCCACTTATTCTCTATGTTTAGCAAGGCACATGCATCTTGAAAAGCTTGGAGATGGTTCTATAGATCAAAGTTATATGCCCCTTTGAATCAAGAAATATTGTTCATGTCTAACCTTTTGATCCAACTATCCTTCACATGCCTTGTTGGAATTCGTACTGCCTCTACAATATTAAGCATACTTTGGATAGCAAGTAAAGGCTCATTTAGGCCTTGATCATGGTACCTATGATGTCCTTGGCTACCCCTTCATTCATGGCTATGTGCATCTCTTGAATTTCCACACCCTTAATCTTGCCTTTCTCGATGGTCCCTTCAATCATTTTGGTTATGTTGGTCATTTCGTTCATTTTGGTCACCTCCATCATGGTCTCACCTTCTATATTTGCAATTAGAGCTATAAGAAGAAGATGATGATGATGAAGGGAAAGAGGAAGGAGAACCAGCATGATCACAGTGCCTACTACCACCTCTTCGGTGATCACAACCATGATCATGACCTTGTTTCTTATCTGCACTCCTACATTGACTTGCCCCTCCAAATCCTTCCTTGTCATTAGATCCATTCTTACCAAAACTTGGACTGTGAATTATGGACTGCAAGTTCTAGTTTTCACCTCCTTCACCAAAGTCAAAGAGAGGAGTTTCATTGAATGGAAAACCCTCAGAGAAGGGTTCTCCACCACCTTGTTGGTACAATAGGAATGGAGAATTGTTAAATATTTTTTTCTTTGAAGATTCATAGCATTGTTCTAGCTATCAAACTTGTAGATGTTGTGCCTTAGTGGGATGATAATCCTTGGCATCAGTATCTTGCACAACATACTCAGCATGACATTCCTAAAGACCATACTGTATAAGCATTTGGTGGAGCATTGTAGGAATGGATTGATCAAGTAGCAACACAATGTTGCCCTCCATGTCATGCCACCACAGCTATTCATCCTGATGTAGGATAAAGGTGAAGTTTGGTACATACTCATCAGGATGAGTGTATATAATTTGATACTATTAAGGCATTGGTTGATAATCTTTATCAAACTTGGGTGAAGAATCGCTCCTGTGAGAAGAAGACATTTTTAGTTAGATGAGAAAAAACGTAGTGTGCTTATAGATTTTGTTGTAGTAATTGTAAAATATGATATGACTCTAAGGTTCATTCCAACAATTTAAATAATTTTTGCTAGATCCTAAATAGTGCACAAAACAACCAAAAGGTCCCTAGCAATGATGCCAATGAGGAGCAATGAGGTACCCCTATGCCCAACCATACGAATCACTAAGGTGTTTATGCATGATCCAATCAAATTCCATGGACCTATACTTCTCTAGTACACCAACCCTTCTAGGAAGTGAATTGGGTGTTGAGAACATTCGTTGTCTTCCCAACTACACTTATGAGGCTCAAGGGTATGGTTTAAGTGTAATTGAGGTATATGATTTTTCTTATTTTATGTTTTATAAATTTGATCACCTATAACAAGAATGAAAAGTCAAGTAATTTGAGATCTAATTCATCCACTACCTAGCTAGCCTAACACAAGTAACCACCCCACTTTCCTAGACACATCCTAAATGCATATAGTGCTACTGGGCTACCAAACATTAAGCGTTGTCGAGTTACCAAGTACTATATGTATGCTCAAAGTGGTTGTGCTTGTGTTCATTAATTGTTGGAAAGTAACTGGTTAATTCAAATGTATTTAAGTAAAGTGCATGAAAGTAAAGTACATTAAAAGATACATTAATCTATTCTCAGTGCTACAAGTATTATCAAAAGAGTTCGTTTTATTCCTGTCACACTGCTATACTCAAGTACATTACTGTTTGAACAAAGAACCATACACACTTAGACTCCTTCTACAAGCACTTAGAAAATATTCTAACTCTAGAGAAAATAAACTGCAAGAGCTTCACTAATTTGACTAGAAACTAAAAATTGTCTACCAAATCAGGAGCCTAGGTGCTATATTTATAGGCTAGTGTATATCCCTCGACATTAGATACCCGATGTCACATCTAGACTCTGACGTTGGATACCTGACGTCACAACGAAGCATGAGAAAAAATGTGTTTCATCAATTACTATTGTTATTGTTGTTGTTGTTAGTTTCCTACATAAATGAATGCAATATGCTTGCTAGGGTATTTTGTTAAAGTTTTGTATGTTTTGTTTTACTACTATTAGAGCTTAATCATAAATGTACCATTTATGATTAAATGTTGAAATCTAATTACCTCGAGAAGATTTTTTTATTAGTTATTATGATTTTACAAGTATTGGGTTATACATATTTTATTTTTTATGCACATTCAATTATCTATATTCGATATTTAGTTGCAAATTTGAGTATGTCCATTTATGCTTTATTATGCACATTTAGTTATGCATCTTTTATTTTTATATGCACATATGATTATATAATATTATATTTGTGGAGTAATTATGGATCCTAACCTTACCTAGACCATATCCTTTATTACTTTTTGTCATTAAACTAGGGTTTGGAGTTCATTTTAATTATAATTAAATATTACATAAATTAGCTTTATTAAGGAAGCACCTTAGGATGATGTCCTATCTAGAATTTAACCTTACCAATAGGTCTGATATATTCAAAAACATTAGTTTTGACCCTTGGTTTACTAAAATCAAAGTTATGATTTTCAAGATATCACATTTTTAGTTTTCTAAAAATACTGTAAAAGTTTTAACATACATACTATGCAACTATGATAAGTGAATCTTAGACAACATTTTAGTATAGGATTAAGTAAATCACTTGATAAGGATTCTCTAGGTTTAAATGAAATTTGATTTGAGGTCCATATGTAGATGATATTAGTGTCTAAATGTTGAAGGTATTAGTACAAAGGGGGAAAAAAAGAAAATGAACTTATAAAAATAATTTTTCAAAAAAAATCAAAATTTAAAAAGTTCATGTACAAAGAGAAAAGTCAATTTCACATGAAGGCGATAAAAGAAATAAAAAAAGCTATAAGCTTAAACTTATATTAAAAAAATATGTATTATATATATTAAGTGTTCCAATAGAAACTATGTTCTGTCACATTTTTCTTCCCTTTAAAAATTGTTTCATGTCCTTTATTCTTAGTTTTGAAGACAAAGCCAATTTTAGCTCAATTTCTTTCATTTTAAGCCTATCTTTTATATTTCTAAACACATGGCAAGCCCATGAGATGTGTCACATGTGATTCTTCTACTTATAAATATATTATGGCCTTTGTTATCTCTCATCTCAGTTTGTAGAAAGATTTTCTAGCACCCTAGTTTGAGCAAAGTATAAGCTAATTTTAGGTGTTTTGGAGGGAAAGAAATAAAATAAGAACCTACTAAAATCCCTACCAGCACAACTAAGAAAGATTAATTTACTTTTATTTTTACGTAGCTGCCCTATCTTTTTGGATTTTGTAATAAAGCTTACTTTACTTTCCTTTTCATGTGGCTACCCTATATTATTATAGTCTTTCTATTCTTTCTTTTTATTTTGATTTTTTGTTATTCTTCTACGATTTTAATTATTATGCTGAGATTTTGTTGACTTTTCATAGTTTGGGCTTATTTTTATATAGAAATTAATATTTTAGTCTTGTCTAGATCATTTTCTATCTTTTGGATTAATTTTTGGAATTGTTGAAATTTTTCCCAACTTGCTTTTTGGATATTAATGATGATTAAACATGATTTTGTGGACTTTCGGCTATTATGGATTTTTTGGCTATTTTGGGAATCTTTTGGATTATTGGAATATAATACTAATAATAAAGTGACCAATTTTGCTTAGCTGGTAATGGGAGTCTTGAATCTTTTAGATGTCCCTGTCTACATGTAATAGTGGAGTGTTCTTTAGTGGGACCCACCCCACAGTAATAAGGATATTGGGATGCATTTTCTACCCTCAATTTTGATTTGTAAGTTTATGTGAGGCTAGGAAATTAATTGAGACCACAACATTGAGCAATTGAGTTTAGTGGTGTGTAATGAGGTAGTTAAGACCTATCCTTCTAATCATACATGTGCCTTGGTTGTTGAGGATGTTATCAGTGAAGCTATTAACAAGACCCAAGCATGAGGAGCTCATTTGGGGTCATGAGGATAATTTGATGATAGTAGTGAGGTTATTAGTGTGTCCCTTTAGCAATGAAATTAACCCAGACCTGACCTTTGGAGATACATAGATAAAATATATATTCTTTGATTTTTGAAAAATTTTTGGTTTAGACTTTAAAACATTTTTGAATATTTAATTAAAAACCTTTACCTAGTCCATATCTTAAGACTTTTAGCCCAAAACCTTTATACTCTATGAAGAGGAAAACAAAATAACCTTTCTTATTTGAGAGGCTCTCACTCGTTTGATGTAGAGAGCCCAAAGTAGCCTAAGAAATGTCGAAATATGGACATATGATGGGACACGATATCACATGGGCCACGATATCGCATCCCCCGCGATATCGCATACGTGATATTGTGGTGTGCCACAAAGTCTATAAATAAGAGGTGGCTCTCCCTTGTTTCTCATCCTAGGCTTAGACCATAGTGAAACTCTGGCAGTTTGATCCCTCCAGAGATAGAATATTTTCTATGTGCCCGCAGTAGGAGCTCCAAAGTGAATGGATCTTTATTCGAGCAGATATTGTACTTGAACACATATTTGTGTACGGAAATAAAGACGAACTTCTTGGATAAACCTTGTAGTGCATGGAATAGGCTAATTAGGACTTTTATTTATTGTTATTTACTATTTTCCATTTACATGCTTTATTAGGAATTAAATCTTTCTCAACCCTTCTCTCCTAGTTAATTGCCTCAGTACAACCGCTTCAAGCACATGCGTTACGCGTGGTGATCCCAGCAACGACTAGCATCTAGTAACCATGGTTGCATTGGTTTAGGGTGTGAATGGTAAGTGGGAACGGATGCTGATGCTAGGTTAATTCAGACTTAGTTAGTTAGTTAAAGTTAGTTAATTAGTCTCTTCAACCCTTCACCTCAATAGCATAGGAGATAAAACAGAAAAGTTATAAAAATCATATACCTCGTACAGACTTAACCATACGCCGTGACAAATACAAGTAAGTCTGGGAAGACAACGAATAATTAACCTTAAGTGTTCCATGAGGCGTGTAGGCACTTAGTCTGCGGAGTTCGAACGGATCACGCGTGTTGCACTCATATTCATATGGTTGAGTGTAGGGGTACCTCGCCACTCATCAACATAGGATCAAAGGTGGATCCATTCTGTACAAGATGGATTCTCTAAACTTGAAAAATAATTTCTATATATTTTGTATTTTTGTAAAATAACAACCTTATATAGTTTTTGGATACTTGAGTCATGGACATATTTTTATAAATAAATAATAAAGTATCTTAGATATGAAATTACCTTTTATGCCATTTGGATTGTGACATTGCAAAGATCATTTTTCATTTTTCCATGTGCTATATGTTAGAGAAATTTTAATATGATTTATTTTATATTAATATTTTATGTAATTATTATTCTTAATTTTATTATTTAATGTGATATATTTCAAACATGAATATCTTTATTTTTAGATGTCTAATTGAGGTGAAATAAGTGTTGTTGTGATTGTTACTTTGTGTAATATCTTATGATGTAACTAATGAAATTTTCAATATTTATTTTTTGTGGCTATGCAAATTTCTCTAGTTCTCTATATAAATTTTATTTAATTATGTATCCAAGTAATTTTTCTACTTTGTACTTCTCTACTATATTTATGCTTCTAATTAATAAATTTTATTGATTTTATGGCTTCCATTTGAATTAGTAAATCAAGGTTAAAACTAGATCCTTTGGGTTTCATAACATCTCTATTAGTTATTTATAAGATTTTATGGATAATTAATAGAGGTATTAAAAGAATCATCATTATTATCCTAGCCTTACTCCAACAAAATTAGGTAAGCTACATGATTTATTTTTTAACCATTTACCTCTATGAAGAACTAGATCTTTGTTTATTTGTAGTTACTTCTTGTTCATGTTTTTCTTCCATATCTATGGAATAAAATGAACTTCAAATTCTATGTCCTTTTTAATTTTTTAAATGATCATTAATGTATGCTTTGAGTTCTACATCATCTTAAGTTTTAAAATGATTTTTAATTATCAATCCTTAATTCATCTCTTTAGTGTAATCTTTATAATTTTAAAAGTTCTTGTAATCTTGTAATGTTTAGTTCATTTAAAAATTAATAATGAAATTGAAACTAAAATTTTATTACATCTATAGACCCTTTGGATCTATTTGATAGTAGAAAAATATATGTTATGAGTGTTAAAAACATCATTAAGGAAATTACCAATCTTCTTGGTAACATTTGAAGTAAATCAACCAAATCTACAATTGTAATATTTCATCTATGTCTAATGTGCTTTAATGTAGGATACTACACAAAAATGTGGTATTGATCTTCGATGCTATTTGTATTGCATGGTCGACATATTCGTTATTCATGAGGAACTTTGTGTCATCTACATGTTTCAACTCTCAGAAGATGAGGTCTCATTTGTGCTATGCTAATTCTACATCATAATTGATGAGGAAAAACAACAAAGAAATATTTTACCTTTGAATTAAGGCTTTCCCTAATACTGTACAAATAGAGATGCTTTTTTCCTTCTACATTTTCCCTAAGTTTTTATGCACCTACCCCTTCCTAGGGTCATGAGAATTTTCATGATAGATTCATTTATGGGGGTTATCACTTAGTGGTTCAGTTATCACAACTTGCTTTTTATACTTCTTATCATGTATTCAAGATGTATAGGGTTTTTTTGACAAAAGTTTGTTGCAACTATGATACTAGTGCTCTATTCATGAGGGAAAAACATCTATATCAAAACTACAATGGTATCTTTAACAAAAGCTTTGTTCTTATGTTTGTTCATACAAAAATATTTTTAATAAAAATTAATGTTTGGGTGCATTAAATAAGATATTAAAATTAAAAAAGTTTACTTACTTAGAAACCTTTTTTAACAAATGATAAATACTTTAGTAATATCAATTAACACCTAAAAGCTCTTGTGCATGTTTCTCATGTTTATTCAAAAAACACTATTTATAAATAAAAGATAATGTTTGGGTGCATTAAAAAAGATATTAAAATGAAACAAATCATCTTAGAAACCTTTTCTACAAATGATAAACCCTTTAGTAATATTAGCAAGTAATATCAACATATGCTTAAAAGCTCTTATTTTCAAACTTTCTCAAGAATCCATATAGTAGAATGTTTGATCCCAAAAATAAAAAGATATTAAGAATTAAAAAATAGAGTACATCAACATATCCTATCAATAACAAAAAAAGCTCCAAAAACAACAACAAAAATGAAAGGCCTAATGACTTGGAGGATGCCATCATGGATTTTCATCCTTACAACTAATCCTAACAAACCTCCCCTTTGGGAGGCTTTGACCTTATTTAGAGGCATTTTTATGAGTTTTCACTTCTTACTAAAGGCTTCCTTATTAACAACCAGAAAGAGAAACACAAATATACAAGAGAAACAATACAAAGTAGCACTAAGGCTTAAGCATAAGCTAAGCAACATTTCTAGCAACGTTGTCAATCCAAGGTTTTTTCAACTAAATACATTTATTAACCTCTACCAAAGCATTTTTAGCTTGGGAATTAACTTGAAAAATAACTAGTTGAATAATATTGAGTTTTTGGAACATAGTGAACTCTCATGGATAGCTACATGATTGTGAAAACAATATCATACCTAGTTTTCCAATTAACATGCCAAATGTAAGGACATAAGTAGTTCTAGATAAAAAGAAACTCCTTAGAAAGGGGAGGAGAATCCTCAAGAACCGCTTCTTTCTAATAAGAAGAGAAATCATTAACAATAAGAAAGGTTGAATTCCAAGCACATAAGACAAAAATACAATCATAAAAAGAATGAAAAGACTCATTAATTGAATTACATATCATATATTTAGGTTTGGGCATATCCAAATATATGAGATGTTGTCCAATATGAAGACCTTCTGAAGAAGATACCACATGGAATGCTTAATTTTAGAAATAGAAAGAAGCTTTTAAAGTATTTTAAATTTAGTATGATATCACCTTTTTGAATCATCAAGAAAGCAAAAATTATTACATCTAACAATAATAAAAACTCCTAAAAATAGAAAAGAGTATGCTTTGTAAGTATTATAGGGAGAAAGAGGAGTCATCCATCCACTTGAGTTCAACAAAAATTGATTTAGTGGTGGTTGAAAAAGAAGTAGAACCTTCTAGTTTCTAAATGATACTTAAGAAAGTATTTCTTATGTAATTAGGAATATTATAGGTAGCTTCAAATTTAGACCAAATCATTCATTGATTCTATGAGCATAGCTAAGATATAGAAATAACATCTCATTGGACCAACAAGAAGCTAATAGAGGTTTGGCAATAGCAAGAGGCATATTGTGTGATGAGTGGCGAGGTACCCCTACACTCCACCATACGAATACGAGCATACACGCGCGATCCGGTCGAACTCCGTAGACTAAATGCCTTAATGCCACAAGAAACACTTGGGGTTAATCGTTCGTTGTCTTCCCAGGCTTGCTTGTATGTGTCACGGTGTATGGTTAAGCAAGTCTGAGGTATGTGATTTTTTTGGTGTTTTCGGCTTTATCTTCTATGCTACCAGGAGAAAGGGTTGAGAAAACTAAACTAACTCTAACTAAGATCTAAGTCTAAATTAACTAGCGTCAGCATCCGTTCCCACTTGCCGGACACACCCTGAACTATGCAACTGCAGCTTACCAAACGCTAATCGTTACTGGGATCGCCACACGTAACGCAAGTGCTCGAAGTGGTCGTATTGAGGCACCTATTTAGCCTACGTGTGATAAGCAGCCGATTCCTTAGCCAGCCGTACACACCCATGGGTGCTCGTAACTAAGTCGTACTTATCACACGATCTAGCCTAGCAATGAGTAGCCGATTCCTCAACTAGCCGTACACATTAGACCCTGGAGTTACCAAGCGCAGAATCCTGGAATACGCTACTGGGTTACCAAGCATCCAATGCTCGTAATTGAGTCGTACTCATGCATTGCGTCAAGCAGCCGATTCCTTGACTAGCCGTACACGTCCGTAGACGCTCGTAATCAAGTCGTACTTGAATGCACTAGGAAAGCAATAAATGAAAGCAATAAATGAAACCACGTGCTACAAGGTTTATCCAAACAAGTTCGTCTTTATTGCCGTACACAACTTGGGTTCAGGTTACAAGCTGCTCGAATAAAGAGCCGTTCACTCTAGGACTCCTACTGCGGGCACATGGGCAAAAATTCTAACTCTGGAGTGATCAATCTGCCAGAGCTTCGCTACACTAGCCAGGATTGGGGAAATAAGGGGAGTGCTGCCTCTTATTTATAGATATGGTGGCGGGATGCGATATCGCGGCCTAGTGCAAATCGCGTCTCATCATACCTCCATGACTGAATGAAAACTCGTCCTCGAGTTCCTTACAATGATATCAGGTAGGTATGGGATTATTAGGGGAAACGGTACTAATGGGATGACATGTGAACGGTCTTTATTACAAGACTTGACAAAAACTGGTGTTCATGACAACATGGGTGAACACCTTATTACAATGACATCAGGCCACAGTTGGCAGCTGAGAGAAAAGAGGAGAGAAAATAGAAGAGAAGAAGAGAGAAGAGTCTTGGTGCTGCCAACGCCTAGATTGCGCCTTTCGTTGTCCGTCTGTAAGCGCATTATCAATTCCACTCTTTGCATGCTGCTTCAGCTCTGCTCCATTCCAAGTGTCTGCTCTAGATCCATTCTGTTGTTGTATGATTGCCATCTGCACACACAACACCATCATATATTAGCAAGGGTAATTGAATCATTAAGTAAAGCATACCTTGCTTCGGCGTAAGTTCACTGGCTAAGGTGTGGTATGGCTGATATGGAACTGG
>MNCI01028755.1:102303-144091 GCA_015680685.1 Gnetum montanum | reverse complement strand
GGAAACTAAAATGGAAACCACCTAAGTCACAGGACTCATTATTACAAACTTTCAGGCATTATCACATGTGATAACATAAGATCATTAATTAAGGCAAGTAGTAAGGTATAACTTAACTTCAAAAACAACCTTACTAATGCTTGGCCCGTGTGACTATAGATGGCCCTGAAACGTGGATAACAGGAAGGTCCTACCCAAGGTGGAAGCAAACGAGCTCGGAGACGTGGAAGATAAAGACCTATCGAACAACATGCAGAATAGGAGGAGCAATCATTCAGCATTCATCAAGATGAACCTCCTACCAGACAGTCTGGGCAAGTAGAAGGAGGAGCTACTGCAGCACCTGAACCGGGACAACAACTCACGTTGCCCCAAGATTGTGTTTAGGCTATCCATGAGAAGTCCACATTTGCTGCGGTGATTGTGGAGTTGAACTTTGAATCATTTGTAGAGTTCACTCTTGAGGCCATTAGGGATCACCTTAAAGGGTCTCCCTTATGCCCTGCCCTCTCTAAAAGCGGTGCCTGGTACCTAGGAGAGACGTACCAATTTTGGCACAATAGGGAGCAAGGCACCACTATTAATATTTGTGGTGTGACAGTTGACTTCTCTGCACAAGCCATTTCAAAAGTGTTAAACCTTTTGAATACAAGGCCCCAGGTTGCTCGGTTATCCACCTGTTCAGAGCTTGATGTGCGAAAGGATTGGTTGGAGAAGGCTTATGGCAGGGATAAAGCATTTGGTGAATTGATGACAGAAGAGAAGGTTTACTTCAAAATCAGAACATATCACCTCTTCCCTACAAAGGGCCTCAAAAGAATATCAATGTATGCAGCTAGAGGATGTGCAATGTTGATGAGAAAGGTTAACGCTAACCTACCCCATCTATATTTGACGGAGATCCTAAGGCGGTTCAAAGAACGAAAGATAGGGAAGATGGTGCTGCCTTTCCCCTATCTTATTAGAAAGCTTTGCTGATGTGCTAGTATTCGGGGATACACCAATGATGTCCTCCGAAAAGCTCAAACTACTTCATATGTTGAATTGCTAAAGGCGCCAGCTCTAAGAAAAAGCATTAGCAAAGAGCTAAGACTAGAACAAGAAGAAGAACATATGGCTAGACCCAGTCAACTTCCAGCCATAGGTCCCAGCCAACAATAAGAAGTAGGGCCTAGCATAGGCCAGGATTAGCCATCACCACTGCAAGACTACAGACCATCGATGAGCCATCTGAGGGCCATCGCTGAGATGATCAGTTGGGCAAGTTATGATGACGCAAACCTCTTCCGCGTCATCGATGATGCTAGGTAGCCTACTATTTCATTAGATCACACAAGGGGAGAAGTATCCATTCAAACAGGAGGAGGGAAAAGTAGATGGTCACAACAGATCTCAAGAAACGTGACATCTTTCTAGGTGTAGTTAGAGACTAGTGAAGGGGCCACTGTGGTGGTCATACAACACCAGAATGCTACGGGAGCTGCAGAAGTGGTTGCAGACCACATCAAAGAATCATTCAATGTACTAGTTGTGCCACCGGTAGATCTCTCAGGAGCACGAGATGCTCAAACTCTGGCCAGAATCTCAATGACTCCTACGGAACATGAGGATGTGCTTGATAGATTGCTTTAAACAGGGCAAGTAATGACATCCCTGTTTGACATCCCTCAAGATGTTACAACAATTCAGTCAGACCTCATTTCCACAAAGGGGAAGTTGATCTTAACAGAAGTAAGGGTAAAGCATGCTGAAGCAGAAGTGCAAAAACTACAAGAGTAGCTCGTGACCTTACAAGGAACATAGCGGGACCCTCTTCAATTTGTTCCCACAGACCAGCTAGAAAACTTTAGAACTGAGCAACTAACAAAGTTAATTGTAGAGAATAAAAAGGTGACAGAAGAAAATGAGATGACTATTTGGGATGCCTCTGTAGCACAGGCGCAAACTCATGCGCATCTTAAGGCACTCAAAGCCTTGTAAAAGAAAATAAATAGCTTGTGACTGAAAATCTTCGGTTGACCACTGTAGAAAAGAAAAAGAACATTCTTGATGAACACTTTCATTAATTACAAGAAAAATTTATTTGGTTCAACCGAGATGTAAGTCGTTTAGCCAGAGAAAATCTAACCATCTCGATGGAGGAGGTACGCGCCATTCATCAAAAGTCAGCAATTGAGATCAGCGTGTGGTAGAACGAGGCTAAACAACATGAAAAGCTGAAGGAGCACTTTCGTGATTAGGTGGGGATGTATAAAAAGATCCTTGAAAAGGAGATCCATATGGCCAAGGCCCAAATCAACACTATTAGTGCTCAACACACTGATTGGTGGGCCATATTGAACACATATGCTCTCGCCCACCAAGCGAAAGTTAAGAACCGGGACCTACAGATTCAGGACTTGACAGAGTACATGAAGTTGGTGAACCTAAGATATACCAACCTTGCCATGTTAATAGTAGGGCGTCCGAGGTTAGAGCTCGAGTAGCAGGTAGCAACCACCCATATTAAATACAAAGCAGAATTTGCAGAGTGCAAGAAGCTGGTGGAGAAACTGGATGTTGCAAATTCTAAACTTGAGTTCATAAAAGCCAACTACCAAGGATAGAAAGATATTGCAGCTAACTTGGCTTGATGGCTAACGGACCTTCACGAATACAAGAACAAAGCCAGAGCCTATGAGGAGGAACAACGAGTGTTCGCGGCTTGGTATGTTAAGGCCAACCAGATGTTCCCGCAACTACCATGTCCATGGAAGGTGTCGACTTCATCAACCATTGGAACATTAGCATGGCAGTACAAGACCCTCAAACTAAATAGGAGAAGCTCCAGGCCATACTTTAGTGCCATCAAGCCTCAAAACCTGGAGCACAAGACAAAGGGAAAGCACCAATGGAGGAGCCACCGCCACCAGGAACTACATGAGTTCCAAATTTTTTGTAGTTAGCATATTTTGTGTGTTGTGTTTTCTTCCCACACTGCGGCATCATCCCATTTCTTTTCCCATCTAATAATCCCATACCTATCCACTATGTAATCATTGTAACTCAAGGAAAATTTTTTATTCAGTCGTGGGGGTATGATGGGAGGCAATATTGCATCCCCCACAATATCGCGTACGCGATATCGCAGTCCGTCACCATGTCTATAAATAAGAGGCTGCTCTCCCTCATTTCACAAATAGAGTTAGACAGTAGCAAAACTCTGGCACTTTGATCCCTCCAGAGATAGATTATTTTCTAGTGTCTGCCCGCAGTGTGGTGAATGTAATTGTACGACATCCTTTATTCGAGTGTGACGTACTTGGACACACACATGACTGGCAATAAAGATCGATATTACTTCATCATTGCAGCATTCACTTTGTTATTCATTTATTTATTTGATTGTTATTTACTTCTGTCCTAATTAGTCTCTCTCACCCTTATCTCATGTTAAACCACGGAATGAGTACTACTTGATTACGAGCATTTAAGTATGACTACTTGGTAACCCAGTGGCGTACCTAGGATCTGCACTTGGTAATCCTAGTGGTAGTCGTGCACGAAGTCCAAGATATGTACGAATAATCAAGGAATGGATGCTCATCGCACTTATGCTAGATTAGATTCTTTTACCCTTTTTCTCCCTTAGCTTAGTTAACATTACTTTCCATTACCTTCAGGAGTAGCATTAGGTTAGAACACATCATACACCTCACTCTAGACTAAACCATACATGACAAATATAATACTAGTCCAAGTGGAAAGACAACGAACTACGACCTAAGGATAATTTTCTAGGTCCCACAACTAGTCCGTCTGCAGTGTTCGACCGGATCGCGTGTGAGAACGCTCGTATTTGTATGGTTGAGTGTAGGGGTACCTCACCACTCATCACTTGTAAAGGCAAGGAAAATACTTTTTCTAGAATAAAAGAAAACATCAATAAAAAATTACTAAACAAAAAGTAATAAAAACTATCTAACTTCTCCAATTGAAGCCTCCAAAATGAAAGGAAATTAATCTTGCAGAAAGTAAGTTAACTATTTAGCTTTCACTAGAAGTTTTTTTGCTTGAAGCTATAACTAAAAAGCATCTTTGAGAATATGATAACTTATGAAGAGAAATCATATTTTTGCTCTTGCTATTGGAAAATAACTATAGACTAAAGCTTCCAAATAGAATAGAGAACAAGTACCAAAAACCACTTTCAAATACAAAGAAAGCAAGTTGATTACCATGAATGATATCATTGATGCTTGGTTGAAAGTTATTGCATATTCTAGATGTAAATTTTCAACAATATTATGCAATTGAACACATAAAAAATATGTGAAAATGAGTCATTAGTTCTACAAAGAAGACATTGAGGAACAAATTCCATATGTTGAAGATGATTGTTGATAGAAAGACCTTGATATATAAGGCATCATACAAAATATGAATTTTTAGAAAGGTAAGAACTTTCTAAATATCTTAAATTTTTTTCATTCAAAAATATGATGATAAGTGTAGTTTCCAAACCTTAATAATTTTTTATGAATACAATCATTCTTTGTAATAATCTCACATGTAAGTTTGAAGTTAAAAGGAAAAATGGATCTTCTATCCTCTAAAAGATATCTAGATAACTTTGATGCAAACTGATGAAGCATAAATAAATCACCTGCATCAACGCATTCTATGATGCATTCACATTATCCTATTTTTCACCTATATAAATACATACATCCACCATATGTATGGCATCTTTTGATCATTTTGTAGGTCGACTCTTACAATTTTCTTTCACAAAAGTTAGAATTACCGTTCTAATCATCGTTCTAGAATATCACAAGTGAGGTTGAGAGGACAACGACCATTCTAACTAGGATTTTGATGGCTAGAATACTGTGTGTAAGTGCTCGTAGTCTTTGGAATTTGACCGGATCATGCATGAATGCTTGTGATTCCTATGGTTGGATGTAGGGGTACCTCACCACTCATTAACAGGTGTGGTATTTATAGACTCAGGGTGTATACTCAGACGTTGGACAATCAATGTTGAATCCAGGCCCTGACATCACGTACATAATGTCATAGCCCCTACATTGCATACCCGACATCGTGATCGACATCAAATGATGATTCATCATACCCCCATGACTGAATGAAAACTCATCCTCGAGTGAAGAAGAGGTGGAACAAGTTCTGTACAATATAACATATTGGGTAGGTATGGGATTATTAACTAACATGACAAACTGACTCAAATGAAATAGAAATACAAACTTTAAGTGCCCAAGTGTATAGAATTATAATTTACACAACATTGGATGTTCATGAGAAGAGGAGTGAACACCCTAGAGAATATTGACATCCAACACCTCTTGGTAGTAGTAGAATGAGAGAGAGAGAAGAGATCCTTTAATCATGAATGATCCTCATTGTGTGGTATTACTACATCATCCTTAGTGAAGATAGTCCCACTTCCAGTCCATGCTTCCCACTACAATCACAACAGGATCATGAATTAGTATGTAATGTGTAACACATAGTGATTAAATGCCTTGTCTCGTCAGTGGTTACACTTGGCTAAGTTGTAATTGTGGTAGATTGGTTTCTTTGAGTAGTGTTAGTAGGAAGGTTGACAAATAGGGTAAAATAGATAAGTAGTCTACTAGATTGAAAAAATGTTTAACACAAGAAAATATTTGAATAGGGTATAAGAATTCACAATAATAAAAAGAAAAGTTTACTTGAAAAATATTGTGAAAATATGCACAATTAGATGTCATTGATGTGATAAACAAAAAATAATTTGATTGTGAAAATGTCTAAGGGTAAAGAACTTAACTAACCTAACCAAAAGATATGAAAGTGGGTCCTCCCCAAAGCAGGCATAGGCCTTTTATTCTTTTGCATAACTTCAAACCCAAGAGTCTATGGGCTCTGTGGATGATTAATGGTTATAGAAGGTTAAGTACAAAAACCCAGAAGTCACTAACTAAGAATTCCAACACATCAAACCAAAACATGAAACTAGCAATGAGGTGGAACATGAAAAGCATAGATGGATAAGAGAGAGAGAGAGAGTGGAATGGAGTTCCAAATTACGATCACATGAAGTCCCTTATGGATTCTGTGGTTAAATGACTTGATAGGATCCATCCTTAATCTAGACCAAAACCAACCACTTTCAATGACTTCGCATCAGCATTCTAAGACCAATCCATCCCCTAAGACATAAGAGTGCTCCCACATAACAACCATAATTCGAAATTAGAGAAGAAGTAGGAAGTGAGAAATGGCCTTAGTTAGAGGAGATGAGTCCCATAACCAGTGCTTGTAGCCCATTTATTCTATCTAAGGGGTGTGCTTTGAATTCCCATTGTTTGTTTTTTTTTTCTTTTTGAAATGGGGTGTGCATTTATTTCTGATGAGAACCATATGAAGACGTATGCATTTATTTTGTCCAAGGGGTGTGCTTTGAATTCTCATCATTTTTTTTCTGATGAGAACCACACCATGCAAGGACTTATTCAACTTCCTTTATTGATTCGCATGGAATGATAAGAAATTCATGAAAACACACATGCACCTAGGCAAACAGAAAAGTACAAAGAATACCAAATCCCCTTGAAGCCACACCTTGTTCAATCCTTTGAATCCTTCCCAATTCTGGAAACTACCAAAGTCACAAATTTATTAAAATTTTATTAATGAAAAAGGAACTACATGTTTCCAAAACAAGGAAAACCATAGAGTGTGTGGATGGGTGGATGTTGTGGACTCATTACCTGTTACATAAAGAAGAAACCATGTCCTAATTATCCATAACAAAATTCAAATCTAGAAACTAGACCCCAATAATCAAATAACAAAAATAGTACATACCACCATCAAGTAACACATTACCAATGTACCTAGCACTTATTAACAAAAGGTAGAAAATCATATCAAATAAAAAAAATATAGAAGAAAGTGTAAATTATTCAAGAAATATCAAATTTACTAACGATCGTGTAAAACAAAAATTAGAAAAGATTAATAACATAAAAACAAAATATGTAAAACAAAGAACATGTAAAACAAAAAGTTGTAAAATGAAAAATGTGTAAGACAAAAAAGTTGAAAAATTGAGTTGCTTGAATGGTTAGCATGGTTGGTCATCTTCCCCATGACTAAGTTGAAAGGAGAAGATTCAACATATGGAGTGTGGTCGTCCATCGGATGAGATGCTTGTTGTGTTAGCTACCGTATGCTCATGGAAAGGCTTAATTTGTTGGATGTTGACCAATTGTTTCTTGTTTGGGCTATCACATATATAGATCATCATGGCCCCAAAATAAAAAGTTTCATAAATGATATAAGGTCCTTCCCACAATGTCTAGAACTTAGTTCGTTGAAGTACGTGTGTGGGGTTCTAGTAGAGAACCTTATCTATGAAATATGATGACTAGATGTTCTATAATAGAATTAGATAGATCTCATCCATTAATCTATTTTAAATAAGATGAGATCCTATTCATGTAATTCTTATCCAATCCCATGTTTAGGTCTTCCAATATTAAGAAGATCCTTAAATAAGATGATAAGGATCATCCCCATGATTTCCAAGATTCATGCTTATCTCTCCAAATCTATTCTTGGGAGATCAAGGCTTATATAATTGTAGTAGCACATATTCATTCATAATAGAAGAGAATACATAATAGAATTTAAGAAAGTTGAACAAGAGTGTGCTTGTTCTAATAAATTTTTTTATTTTCTTTAAGCTTAGCTTGTATATCCAGGGCCCTTTAGACTCTTCATTATCTCCTGGTTGAAATTTTAACTTTTCTAATTTTTAGGTCATGACACTTTTTGTTATAAGCCTTGTGCAACTCATTAGATGATAAGGCCACTAATCAATTTTCATCTAGTAGTTTGAGATTAATTAGTCTTTCATTTTGGGCTAGACTTAAGTCAAGGTCAAGGTCACAAGCCGTTGAAAGTATACGGAGTTCAGATTGAATAGGAAGTATTGGTAGTTTGTCATACACAAGCTCATAGGGAGGGTAGCCTATAGGAAGTTTCCAAGTTGAGTGGTAGGCCCAAAGAGCATCGTTGAGTTTTGTGTTCCAATCCTTCCTATACTTGCTAATAGTTCTTGTTAGTATTCTTGTGATTTCCCTATTGGTAACCTCAACTTGACCATTAGCTTGGGGATGGTAAGGTGTTGTGATTTGTGTTCAAACCCCAAGCATTGCATGAGCTTCCAAAAAGTAGTACCTATAAAATAAGTTCCATTGTCAGAAATTAATGCACATGGCACACCAAATCTGTTTACAACATTTTGTTGTACAAACCAAGCAGCAATAGAGGATGTATAGTCAATGATTGCTACTACTTCTACCCATTTCGTACAATAGTCAATAGTGACTATGATGTATGCCTTTCCATATAACATGGGCATGATGGGACCCATGAAATCAATGCCCCAAATGTTGAATGGTTCTAATGGTTGAATCCATTATTGAGGTCCCTTCATTCGAGTAGTCATTCCACCATCTCTTTGGCATCATTAATAAGAGTGGATAAAATGGTGAGGATCCCTACATAGAGTTGGCCAATAGTACCCTACCATTAGGATTTTAATGGTTGTGCATCTCCCAGCATAGTGTCCTCCACAAGGATCTTCATGAGTGTCTTAGAGAACACATAGTTGCTTGTTATTAAGGACACACCAACGAACCAGGCCATCAGCACACATCTTGTAGAGGTGTCATTGATCTCCATAAAGTGCTTAAGCTAGTGAAGAAACTATTGTTTCCTCTGGTGAACCAACCCTTGTGGCATCTCCTAAGTGAGAAGATAAGTGAGAATGTTATCATACCATCTTGGCTCATTGGGCATTTATTCAGTTATTTCTCCAACAAAGAGGAGTTCATCAAGAAACATATCAAATAATGGATTTTCATCCTCTTTTTCATACCATTGCAATCAAAACAAGTGATTAGCAACCACATTCTCAGTGCCCTTTCGATCTACCATTGTAAGATCAAATTCTTGCAAGATCACTAGCTAGCATATGACATAGGAATTCGTTGTTGGTTTGTTCATTAGGAAGTGGATGACACTATGGTCTATGTGCACAAACACCTTGTATCCAAACACATAATTTCTAAACTTCTCTAGAGCAAACACTACTGCCATCAATTTTTTTATGTAGTGATGTAGTTCAATTGTGCACCCACAATGCTTTGGCTGGCGCAGTGGATGTAGTATGGATGTTTCTTATCATCTAACTATGTCAGCATAGCTCCTAAGGCATAATTCGATGCATCTATCATAATGTAAAATGTTCTAGACCAACCAAGTACTTATAGGGTTGGAGTTTCCACAAGTCTTTCTTTCAGTTTCTAAAACGCTTTTTCAGATTTCGGGGTCCAAAAAAAAGGAGCATCTTTCTTTGTTAGTTCAACCAATGGTTTTGCAATCTTAGAGAAATTCACTATAAAATGCTAGTAGTAGCTAGTATGTCCAAGGAATGATCGAACATCTTTAATTATTTTTAGCTAATGAGTTATTCCTTGGATGACCCTTATTTTTTTAGGGTTCACCTCAATTCTTGCTTATGAGATTTTGTACCCCAATACAATGCCCTCTTAGACCATGAGATGATTTTTCTACCAATTAAGCCAAAGTTGGTTTCAACACACCATTTCAACACTTGTTCAAGGAAATATAGGGCTTACTCAAATGTAGCTCCATAGGTGGAGAAATCATCCATGAAGACGTCTACACCACTACTAATCTCTTGTTGAAAGATGCTCAAGACCAGGCATTGAAATGTGGTAGGAGCATTGCATAGACCAAACGACATCTTACAATATGCACAAGTCCACCAGGAATTCATGAATGTTGTTTTTGCTTGTTCCTCCAATGCAATTTGAATTTGATTATAGCCACTATAACCATCTATGAAGCTATAGCAGCAATGCCCTGATATTATGTCAAGCACCTAGTCAACAAATGGCAACGAAAAGTGATCATTGAATGTTGACATATTCAGTAGCCTAAAATCGATGTAGACCTGCCACTTACCACCTTTCTTTAGTGCAATTACGAGTGGACTAACCCACTCACTATCTACAATGGAATAGATGAACCCCACCTTGAGGAGTTGCTCAATTTCCTCCTTGATAATTTACTTCAATTTGGGGTTCAACCACCTTTGTGGCTATCATTTTGGCTTCATGGCTAGGTTAGTGTAAATGTAATGCTAACATATTCTAGGATCAATCCCTATGAGTTTAGGATATGACTAAGCAAAAACTACTAGCCATCTTTCAACTACTTTCAATAGCATCTTTTTCTATTCTAGAGCAAGTCTTGCATTGATTACAACCAACTTCTTATTTTCAAAAATACATATGCCATTCTAGTTGGTAACGTTTTCAATTCAAGGGGCTATTGCTTGACATTCTCAGGAATTTCCAACTCTCCCCAATAGGTATCATTGTTTGTATCATCAGAGAGTTGGTGATGAACTTGCTCAAGTTCATTCATGCTCATGACATATTCACATGTTAGGCTCTCAAATGGTTCCATGCATAGTATACTACTTTCTGAATCAATGGTCAGCTACTGGGTGTCCTCCTGTTTTGTGGCTACTATGTACAGACACCGTTGAATTTCTGTTTCTGGCGCACACTACTTGCATGTAGAGATAGATACTTACTTCATGGCCCAAAGTTTCTACAAACAATTGCACCCCCTATCACTTTATGCCATGCATGGAACTCTCTTCTTCTTGATCTTTCTAAATACATTTTCTTTAGAAATTTCCAAGGAAATATATCTAATGCCCATTCTTGCATCTACGGTGCTCAGTCATGCTCTTTCCATGATGATTAGAAAGTCCCCTTTGTAGTTCTCCACTTTAATTACCAGGAAGTCGGTAGGATAAGACCACCCACAAATAGTGGTCACAATATCTTCTACCAGTCCTAATGGAATAGTGATGGACTGGTCTGCCAATTCCAATCTAATATTACTCTTCTTAAGAGGTGGTAGGTTCTAAGTAGTGTACATCTCATGAGAAATCAAATTAACACCAAAACCTAAATCAAGAAGAGCCTTGCACAGTTTGTTTCCAACAATCTACAAATAAATTACAGGACTTCCAGGATCAGCTAATTTCCTAGGAAGGTTTCCTGCATGAATCCAATCAGACACGATGTAAGTAAGCATTATGGTATGGATCCTTGACAGAGTTTGGTTTGAAGGAGGCCCAAAGGAATTGGATATGGAAGAAGATGTAGGAGTAGGATTGTCAACTGCAGGTGTAGGTAAAGGCTTAGGTGGACTATGGGGTCAAAAGAAAGGTCTTTTCTTTGAATTTTTGTCATTCTATATTTTATGGATGTAATCACCTACAACAAGAATAAGGGTAGAGTAGATTGAAACCTAATGTCTATTGTCTATCTAGCTTAACACAAGTAACCACCCCACTTTCCTGAACACATATAGCACTGTTAGGTTGCCAAACATTAAGCATTGCTAGGTTACCAAGTACTACATGAATGCTTAAAGTGGTCATGCTTGTGTTCACTAATTGTTGGAGATAAATTATTTAATCAAATGCATTAAAGTAAAGAACATGAAAGTAAAATGTAATAAGGAAAATATTAAGCTATTCTCAGTGTTGCAAGGATTGTCAACAGAGTTCATTTTATTCTTGTCACACTACTACACTCAGGTACATTAGTGCTCAAACAAAGAACCATACACACTTTAGACTCCTTCTATGGGCACTCAAAAAATATTCTAATTCTAGTGGGAAGAAATAGCAAGAGCTTTGCTACCTTGCTTGAAAACTGAAAACTAACTAATGAAAAACTTCCCAAAACTAAAGCCTAGGCACAATATTTATAGACTTAGGATATATACCCTGACATTGGATATCCAACATTGGATCTAGGCCCCAATGTTGCACACCTGACATCGCAGCTGACATCAAACGGTGATCGATTAAAAATGGAAGATCTCCTAAGCACTATGAAATGTTATATTATGTAATAATATAAAATAATAGAAAATAAACTTCTAGATATGCCCAACTCCAAAAGATAAGCTAGTGTATTAGATTTTCCTTTTGTTGATTTTCATTGCATTTGTAACATAACTTTGTTACCTCAAGATCTTTTACATAGAGATGCATTTTTCATAAATTACTACTTATAAACATCATTTATAAAAATCTTGTTATAAAATACATTCTCTAAGTTATCTTTAAAATTCTTCAAGATCTGATGAGTCGGAAGTAATATTGTAGAATTGTAAGATCATAACTCTCTTCATAATGATAACTACTCTTCATAGTCTTAGCTGTTATAAGTATTCTAACTCTTATTGATTGAGCTGTTTATAAATCTTATTATGATGAATAGAAGTAAATTCTACTAATTCTATAACTTAGTACCTATTCCAAATCTTGCTAATTCATAATTATCATCTTTGGACTACTTGTAATTATAGATTCTACTAAACTAAATTCATAAGAACTTCTTATGCTTTGGTTATGTGGCTCATTCTCTAATAGTGTATCTTCTTTGAAATCATATCTACTCCTTCATTATAAGTTGATAGTACACTTATGGTTGTTATTTGTAGCTTAATATATTACAAAATTTTGTATGTAGACTTTATTAAGTCTTCTTTAGCTTAACTTATTTCTTAACTTTACTAAATCATTCCTAACTTAGCTTCACTCAGCTTTACAAGATACTTCTTCATATGCCTTT
This sequence comes from Gnetum montanum, assembly GCA_015680685.1. Lineage (NCBI taxonomy): Eukaryota > Viridiplantae > Streptophyta > Gnetopsida > Gnetales > Gnetaceae > Gnetum > Gnetum montanum. The sequence continues at coordinate 131,342 of MNCI01028755.1, read as the reverse complement.
CCCTTCTTTTCTTCTTCATAGTAATTTTTTTGATGACCTTTTCTTCTTATTTAAGAAACTAGACCAAGGTATGTATGACATAACTTGGGCCTTATCTTTTTCTTTAGGAAACTAGATCCTATGCTATAGGGATTGCACATGTCTCTTGCAAAACTTGCTTCATAACTTACAACTCACTTCTTAAACCTTTTGGTTGCGATGCTTAAAATACTGTTATGAACTTTGTGTTTCATGACAACTACATGTATCATCTTTGTATTTTTGTATTGCTAACTACTACTCTTATTCTCTTCTATGGCATAGGCCTTTTTTCCTTTGTAATTTTATGAATCATTATGTTTCATAAACTCTTCTAATTTACGAGCATTGTTACAACTATTTTTCCAATGCCACTTTCTTATCTTAATTTTTTTTACATTCTTGATCTTTATTTTTTTTTCCTTCCTTTTATTCCATGTTACTGTTATTATTATATCTTTTATTATATGTTATTAATTAAGTTCTTATGTTCTCATATCCTATGTAAGGAGTTATGACTCTTAGAGATTACTATTGGATTAAGTTAAGAAACTAATAATTATACCTTGATTTAGAATTCAAGAAATTTAGCATAGTGAACTAAGCAAAGATATCATAAGATAAGTAGCTACAAAGGCTATGAAAGTAAGAAGGATAGGTTATGTTGAGGTAGTAGTCCATCACTTATCATAGAGTAGTTGAACCAACTTAGTAGTGGATTGCTGAAGGAGTCCAAAGTGACCTAGCCCATATAAGACTAAAGATATTAACCTACCAATGAGCATCAAAAGTGTACCATAACCCCAAGATACAAGAAGATGCTACAAACATAAAAAGGTTGTAGTAATATGAAAGAAAAATAAAACACAATAAGTCACAATCTTAGCATAGCTTAATCTAAAGTAATACAAGCCCAAATACAATGTTACAATCTCCCAAAACTAAAAATACTACTTGTTATGACTATCTATGATAGCCTATAACTAGTATAAAGTTAAAAATCAAGTCAATGTGATGTTGTTCATTACTAAGAGGATTCATAAGCAATAACTATAGGAATTATCACAAACCATTGGTATCTTAAAGTTTAAAGTTATGATTACACTTTCAACTCATTTAGATCCTACTACATTAGACTTGCTGAATGAAGGTATCAAATCAAACTCTAATACTAGTAAGTAGAGGAATCTATACTTCACTTGATTTTCTTATATTATTTTAATAAAGTTATTTTGATAAATTCTTTTAGCTTCTTGATAATTTAAACCTAGGTTAAGAATATTATGTTTATTTATACTTTTAAGGACTTAAAAGTTTTTAAAAGATAAAAATTAATGATATGAAAAAGAATAAGAGAATTTTCATAAAGGATTACTCCTATGACTTGGAAAACAATTTATAACCTTAAAATAAAGATGCTAAGGATTATCTTAATCTCTTTTCTAAATTAAGACTTATGAATTCAAATTTCTACATAATTAGTAGCAAGTCTAATAGTACTACGAAATAGGTAATGATTTATCTAGAATAAAAGTTATTACATAATTTCTTTTATTAACTATTATATATTACCTACAATTTCAAGAAATTAATGTGCTTTGTTGATCCTTCTCTTATTGGATGTCCTTTAAAACCAACATCTACTAGTATTCATAAAAGTCAATATACTAGGAAAGTGATGAGCGGCGAGGTACCCCTATGCCCAACCATACGAATACAAGCGTTCATGAGCGATTCGGTCGAACTCCAAGGATTAAGTGCTTATGCACTTACATAGAACAAGGATGGGTTATGCGATCATTATCCTCCCAAGCTTACTTGTAAGGCACAATTGTATGGTTAAGTAAACTTGAGGTATATGAGTTTTATGCTTTTTATGTTTTATGTTCCTGGTGCTTAAAATGGAGAAATGAAATAATTAAGTAGCTAATTTGATTTAACTAATCAACTATGCTCTAACTAGTCCTAACACCAGCATCTGTTCCCACTCTCCAAACACATCCTGAACCAATGTAACACTATTGGGATTACCAAACGCTAGTCGTTACTGGGTTACCAAGTGTTCCACGTATGCTCGAAGTGGTCATGCTAAGTGTGCTAACTCGTTGATAATTAACAATTCAATGGAAATAACATTGATTAACTATTGAGAGCATCAAATAACAGTAAATAACATGAAATGCAATAATTAAGCTATTCTAAATGTTGCAAGGTTTATCACAAATTTCGTCTTTATTTCTGGACACAAGGTGTGCTCAAGTACACAATGCTCGAATAACGATCCATTCACTTTATGACTCCTATTGCGGACACTTAGAAATAATTCTAACTCTAGAAAGGAAAAACTACAAGAGTTCAGCTAAGGAACTAAGAAACTAATTGCAAAATCAAGTGTCCTTATCTCTTATTTATAGGTGATGAGACAAGTTTCAACATCACATGCCTGATATCACTTCGGCCACTCTGATATCACGTATCTGATATCGAGGACCCAATATCACGAGACTGATATCAAAACTCATCATACCTCCATGATTGAATGAAAACTTATCCTCAAGTTCCTTACAAAAGATTAGGAAGGTATGGGATTATTAACTGAACAACTGATAGTGACATGGAATGACCGACTCAAAGTGCCCAATGAACATATCAACAAACATATTATAAGATTGGTGTTCATAACCATTGTGGTGAACACTGTACATAGATGATATCTAGACCCTCATTTGATATCTTGAAAAGAGAGAAAGAAAAGAAAATGAGGTGTGTTACTGCCGATGTCAAAAATGTGCACATCATTGTTTATCCATGGCCACATGATCAAGCTTATTCCCTACGTAAATGCTTTTTGCTCCAGTCCATCTTGAGTGCTCCCTCCTATCCCAGTCCATTGTTCATGTGAGCGTCATCTACACACACAACACAGTCACGAATTAGCAAGGATAGATAAGATATAATGTAATTGATACCTTGCCTCAATATGAAGCACCTTGGCTAGGTTGTGGGTAAGGTAGGTACTGGGTTAGAGGTTTGTAACTAATAACTACCCAAGGTGTAGGGGTGAGATAGGTAATGAAATGAAAAAATTTGCGATAAGCCCCCATGACTAAGAGTGAACCTCCAGTAGCAATAGGGTGGAAAATGAAAGAACAAGAAAGATGAGAGAAATAATCAATAGAGAAGCCAATAAAAAAAACAAAGATAGATGTCATGGATGGGATGAAATAAGAAATAGATGATTGCAAGAAATGTTTAATGGAAAGAGCTTAACAAGTGCACCAAAAAGGAATGCTAGTGGATCCTCCCCAAAGCAGGCTCATGCCATTTATGCCCTAACAAACCCACAGACCAAAGAGGTTGTAGGTTCTAGAAATGACATATGAAGACAATGATTATGAACTTACCCACAAGAGTTTACCAAAGAATAAAAATGCATCAACCAAGATATAGACTAATCATAAAACTAGCAATGAGGTGGAATATGGGAAGAAATATGGAAAGAAAAGAAAAGAGAGAATGGAATGGGGTCCCCAAAATCAAGGTTGTGTAAAGTTCCTTGTGTATTGTGTGGTTAAGAAGACTTAATAAAATTCTGTCCAAATCCAGATTCAGACTAACCACATCCAGTGACCTTGCATCAACACACTTGAACAACCTATCCTCCTGAAGTAACAAGAATGCTTTTACAGAGCAACTACCATTCCAACAAGAGAAGAACATAGGAGCAGGAAGCGAGAAAGGGCCTTAGTTAGAGGGAACCTTTAGGCATGGGTAACATGTCTTTCCAGTGCCATAACCAATGCTTGTACCCCATGTTTCTTTATTATGTATAAGGGGTGTGCTTTGAATTCCCACCAGTTTTTTTTTTAAGTGAGAACCACACCATGCAAAGACTTATTTGATTTAGTCAACTTCCTAATACTGGTCAATAGCGGATGGCAGAAAACCTACGAAAAACATCCAAGTACCCAAGAGAATAGCTAGCACAAATGCGTCGAATCCCCTTGAAGTCACACCCTTTTCAATCCATTTGAATCTTTCCTTGGTTGGAAGAACACCAAGCCACCAATTCATTAATGAGTTTACTTAGAAAAAGGGACAGTACATTTCCAAAACAAAGGGAGATCATAGAGTTGTATGGATGAATGGATGATGTGGACTTATTGCCTGTTTTATCAAAAGAACCCATATCTTAGCATCAACATTAAAAGTCAAAGGTAAAAACCAAACATTAGTAATCAACACCATTATAGTACAATCCACTATCATGAGCACTTATTATACAAGAAGTGAGAGTAATTTAAACAAAATGTAATAGAGAAAGAAATAGTAAAAATGTTAATTATGGTGTAAAAAACCAAGTAAAGATGAAGAATGTGTAAAATAAAAAATGTGTAAAACAAAAAAGACAAAGGAAACTGAGGGCTTAGAATGGTTAGCATTGGTGGCCATCTCTCCCATGACTGAGTTGGAAGGAGGAGATCTGAAATAATGAGCAAGGTTGTCCATTAACAGAGTCACCTTTGTAGTTTTCATCAAGGCTTCATGGAGGGATCAATGTAAATTCTATGTTGGCATATCCTAGGATCTATTCCAGTTAATTTTGGATATGACCAAGCAAAGGCTTTTGACCATTTTTTTACCATCTTTAGTAGTCTTTCTTTTTTTTTGAGGAGTGAGTTTAGCGTTGATGATTATCGATTTTCCATTCTTGAGAAATGTGTACTCCATACTGATGGGAAATGGTTTTAAGTTAAGGGGCTCTTGCTTAAACTTGTTAGGAATTTTCAACTTCCCCCAATTAATATTTTCAATGTCAAGACTTGGAAGTTGGCAATGGACTTGCTCTAATGTATCTATGCTATTGATATAGGCACAAGTCAAGCTCTCAGTTGATTCCATGCATAGAGTTGAATTGCTCTCTCAGTTAGCTATCAACCACTAGGTGCCTTCCCATCTTATGGCTGCTGCATACAACCATCTTTGTATGTCAATTTTTTTTGCACACTGGTTGCATGTAGGCAATGTTAAACGTTGTACAAACCAGGACTTCTACATGAAATTACACCTTGTGTCACTATATGCAATGCATGGAACTTTCTTCTTCTTGATCTTTCCAAACGTATTTTCTTTTGATATTTCTAGGGAAAGATCATGTATTCCTAGGCGTGCATCAATCGTGCTTAGCCATGCTCTTCCCATGATGATTGGGAAGTCCCCCTTATAGTTGTTGACTTGAATCACTAGGAAATTAGCTAAATATGACCACCCACAAATAGTGGTGACAATATCCTCCACTAGTCCTAATGGGATAGTGATGGACTTGTCAACAAACTCTAAATGAATGTTACTCTTTTTTAGTGGAGGCAGGTTCCAAGCCTTGTACATTTCTTAAGAGATTAAGTTAATACCAGAACTTGAATCCAAAAGAGCTTTGCAAGGCTCATTTCCAACAATTTGTAAATATATAAGATGACTTCCAGGATTTGAGAATTTCCTAGGAAGATGACTAGCTTTGACCTAATCAATGATGGTGTGAGTTAACATGACAGTGTGCATGGAGTGCTTTCTTTGGTTTGAAGGAAGCTCCAAAGATTCGAATGATGGTGAGGCGTTTGGAAAATTAGCCACTTGTGGTTGTAAGGACTTGGTTGGACTATTGATTCTAAAGAAAGGTCTTTTTTTCGATCGGTTTTCCAAACCAATAGTAGGTTGAGGATTGATAGCCCTTGTAGCATTATGTTGCTGTAGCTGGGTAGGAAGCTTTCCCTACATAATTGGAGCAGGTGGTAATGGAGCTAAGGATGGAAGAGGTGTAGTCAAATGAGAAGGATAGTACGTATGTGGAACATCACTCTTAGGAGAAGGATTTACTTGTGAATCTGGTAGTGGGGCTAAGGAGCAACGTGACTAGTACAGTCATGTGGAGAGATCGACTACTGAACGTAATTCCTATATGGATCAGGTTCAAAGTAAGGGTACTGTTGACATGGTAGTGGCATCCCTCATGATTGTGGGTGTTGCCACTATTGATACTATTCATTCGATTATGGTGGGGCTCCACTCAGATAATATGTCAAAGGTTGGTAGAACTGCCTTGGGTTACCTTGAGGATAAGGTAACCTTCTGGGTTCATGTCGTCTATTTAATCGTGGATTTAGTGCATACACCCCAGACTCTTACAGATGTGACACTACTGGACAACATCCTTTAGGATGGTCATATTGGCATATCTCACATCTGCCATCATTTTCTGTGTCTAAATCCACAACCTCTTCAATGACAGTAACTTTTCCCTTACCCTTGTTACGTGCATACTCAGCTTCTTTCTTTTTCCTTCTCTCCCAGTCACTACTTTAATCTCTAGACTCCTCTACTTTTTTAGAATGATTTGAAATTTATCATCTAGGGAGTTCCACATTTGATCTACATTTGCTAATACTTTTGATGCAAATTTTTAAATGGGCAAGGTCTTTTTATTCACCATCTCATCAAGTGGTGACTCTTCTTCATCTTCAGAAAATCTAATTTCCTTCTTTCAGAGGGATGGATCTTTGTTGTACTCCTCTGAACTTTCTCTTTTTCTTAACTTACCGTCCTCCTTGGCAACTTACTCCAACAATCTTTCTATTTGGTGGGCTCTGAGCTCGAATAGCCTTCCTTGGGCGTAAGTCCCAAGGGTTCTTCACGTTTCATACCTAAGCCCATCTACGAGATGGTGTAGTTGTTCCTTTTGTAAGTAACCATGGCCGAGGAAACGATGTAATAATGTATAATATTAGCCCATGGTAGCATCCAAGGGTTCATGTCCTCCTTATTTACATCCTTGGATTTGCTTACACAGGTTGGACACTCGAGAGTACGTTTGATACTTATCATTGTATAGCTCTAACATGGTACTCCATCAATGAATGGATTCTGGTTCTAAGGACCAGTACCAGCTTTCCACTTCCTTGATCAATGTCCATGGAAACAACTTTAGTTTTTTTCACTCATTTTCTATGTTTTGCAAGGCACATGCATCGTGGAAGGCTTGTAAATGATTTTGAGGATCGACATTATATCCCCCTTCAAATTGTAAGATATTATTCATTTCTAGTCTTTTAATCCTACTGTACTTCTGGTGCCTTGTTGGAATCCTAATGGCCTCTGTTATATCTAACATACTTCAGGTGGTGAATAGGGGTTTATAGTGATTGTATTGTCTATGGAATTTATGATGCCTATGTTGTTCCCTACTCTTCCTTCTTTCATGATGTGTCTCTCTAAAGTGCCCTCTTCCCATTTCTTGATTATTTTGTCTATGATCTCTGTTTCGATTACCCTTATCCTCATGGTCTTTTCCCTTGCAACTACGTTTAGATCCCAAAGGAGAGAAGGAAGAAGATGATGAAGGTGAAGAGGAAGGAGGACTAGTACCATGAAGATGCCTGTCATCTTCTCTTCGGTGGTCGTGACCTTGGTCGTGGTCACAATCAGAATGTCCATCATTATCACGTGTTCATGTTCCTTTTTCAGACCCTTTGTGTCTATTGGTATCAGAACTTGAGTTATGAATAGTAGAGTAAAGGTTCTGATACACAACTCCTTGACCAAAGTTAATGAGAGGAACATCATTTTGTGGAAAACCTCTTGAGGTAGGTTCACCACCCTCGTTTTCACTTAGGACATATGGGACATCCTGAGACCACTTTCCCTTCATAGATTTGTAATGCCTCTCCTATTGTAGGTTCCTTTGGTGTTGCACCTCTGTGGATTGATAATCCCTTGAATCTTGTTCATGCACAATGTACTCTGATTGTAAGTGATGAATACCAATTCGTGTGAGAGCATGAAGAAGCATGCTTGGGATTGAGTGATTGAGAGGTAACACTATGTTAGCTTCTAAATCATGCTAACATAGTTGTTCATCCTAGTGGAGGATAAAGGTAAAGTCTGGTATATACTCATTAGGATGAGTGTATACCAAGCGAAACTATTGGGGTACTAGCAGAGTATCCTATACACTCTGCCTCCGATTGTTCCTAGTGTCAAACCTAGGTAGTGAAGCACTCTCATAAGAAGAAGAAGACATGATTGATTATTCAGTGTGCAATACTCTCTTTTTCGATGATTGTAGGATAACTAACCATAAGGGTTCGTTCCAACGATGGAAAGATTTCCTAAGTTCTAATTAGCACACAAACAAAAAAATCCCTAGCAACAATGCCAATGATGAGCAGTGAGGTACCCCTATGCTCAACCATACGAATATGAGCATTCACACATGATCTGGTTGAACTCCAAAGATTAAGTGCTTATGCACTTACATAAAACAAAGATGGGTTATGCAATCGTTGTCTTCCCAAGCTTACCTATAAGGCATAATTGTATGGTTAAGTAAACTTGAGGTATATGATTTTTATGCTTTTTATGTTTTATGTTCCTGGTGCTTAAAATGGAGAAATGAAATAATTAAGTAACTAATTTGATTTAACTAATCAACTATGCTCTAACTAGTCCTAACACCAACATCCGTTCCCACTCTCCAGACACATCCTGAACTAGTGTAACACTACTGGGATTACCAAACGCTAGTTGTTACTGGGTTACCAAGTGTTCCACGTATGCTCGAAGTGGTCATGCTGAGTGTGCTAACTCATTGATAATTAACAATTTAATGGAAATAACATTGATTAACTATTGAGAGCATCAAATAATAGTAAATAACATGAAATGCAATAATTAAGCTATTCTAAATGTTGCAAGGTTTATCACAAAGTTCGTCTTTCTTTCTGGACACAAGGTGTGCTCAAGTACACAATGCTCAAATAAAGATCCATTCACTTTATGACTCCTATTTCGAAGACTCAGAAATAATTCTAACTTTAGAAAGGGAAAACTACAAGAGTTTGGCTAAGGAACTAAGAAACTAATTGCGAAATCAAGTGCCCTTGTCTCTTATTTATAGGTGACAAGACAAGTTTTGACATTGCATGCATGATATCACTTCAGCCACTCCAATATTACGTATCTGATATTGAGCACCCGATATTGCAAGTTTGATATCGCAACTCATCAGAATGGATCTTACTTTAATTTTTATAAGACTCTTATTTGTAGGCTAATATTTGCCTTGAATCATTACTTGTTCAATGGTCATGGTTAATCTTGAATGGATTTACTTTTAGTGATGGTTCACCCTCACTCGTACTCTTTCTTAAAATGTGTTATTTCTATGATCTTGATTTATTGTGAATTATAGTTTGTTCTAATAACAATTTTGATACCTTGTTTTTAAATGCTATGGCAAATGTTAAATCTATAGTATATGAAATATTATGTCTATTAAACCTAATAAAGAAAATGTAAAAGAAAATGAAAAGGAACTTTATTAATAAGGAATTTGACATTAAATAAATATATATAGATCGTGCTTTAAGGGTTTCTAGGATTATATTTCTTCGACATCTATTCCTTAGAGGTAATCTATAACACTCAACCCTACCACTTTTGGCTAGGATAAAGTGATGCCTAAGATCCCTAGTAAAAAAAGCATAATGGAAGCATGAAAACATGGAAAATAATGATGCTTGAAAATATATTAAGAATGAACCACTATATGTATGTATGTATTATGGAAGGTTAAATTGTACAAAAACCCATGCCAAACTAAAGATTAATCATACTTTTTAATTTATAATACAACATGTCTATACATAAATAAAAAATCTATACAACTCACATGATACAAAAACATAAACATCGTATACATAAAAGTATAGAGAGGATCATACAAATTTGAATAATCTACAATACTATACATGGAAATATATATCATCCAATCCCTGAAGACATCCCTCTCTCGTATGTTCTCTTAGTGCTCACTTGCACTCCTATAGCCTCCACTTGTAACTAAATAAATTCAGTATAAAACTAAGTGGGAAGCCTTTACACTTACCCTACTAGATGGTCAACAAGTGCTATAGTGAACGAGAGAAATGGGATACAAGGTAACTTGCATTAACTATCAATCTTACATACATTATAAGCAATACATGCATGTACATATCACATACAGTACTAGCATAATTCCTAATAGAGTTAACCAATATCTTACACAAAGTTATAGATTAGTCACTATCAAACATAATAAATCATATATCCATTGCACAATACTAAATGTCTTTTCACTATCATGTCCATGCATTCATATCCACATCATACGATTAAGAATCATATTGATCATATATTCATAGATCAATCAAAAGATATATTACCATTACTATGACTTCCAAAATGAAACTGACATAACGTAATCTATATAATCACTATACCAACATATACATATAACCCATGTGGTTACCATACCAATATATATACATTAACCATGTGGCTACTAGCATATCCACACTCAATGTAGTATCTGAAACATTTCCATGATTACTTATAATCAGTTACTTGCCAATAGGTATTTTATTAGTCTTTTAGTTATCCAACAAGTGTTAGGGTTTGTTAATTTGTGACTCACAACCACTAGCCTTCTAGTGGACTAGCTATAGGAATGTACACACTTATGCCACATACTAGTTATAGGGACAATCAAACCTATGCTCTTCAAGTCTTAGGATGAGCCCTAAGATAGGAGCCTCACCAATGCATTACAGTAGGGGTCAAACTAGAACTACCTCTGGGATATCTCATTACCAACCAGTCCATACTCTTATGCTATCATCACCTATTAATAATCGCTATAAGTGTCATTGCGAAGGCATATGCCAACCCAAGCTGGTTTAAGCCATCATATGTCACAAGCATAATACATTTGAAGTAAACATAACATAACCCCATATATCCACATCTAACAATCACACTCACTAAATGAAGATAATACTGTATCATGATATAATGAAATTTTGCATTGCAACCATACTCCTTAAACTACATATAATATTGTAAAATTGACCACTATTGGAATCCTCATGATGATAGATGTCAAAAAAGAGAAAAAAATCATTAATAGAAAATACATCAAAAGACAATCCCAACAACACTAATTCCACCTTAGTTAGACTTTGAGAAATAAAGTTGTGTGTTTTAAATTTAATTACTAAAATAATAAATAATAATATTTAATTACAACTAATAAAAATTGAAACTCCTAGAAATGCCTATGCAAAAACATGCTCATAAAATATATCCTAACCATGCTAGTCTCATCAACATTACATCTAATAATTTTCAAGTACACATCATTTCATACATTGCATATTTATTCATAAATAATTTGCAACCAAAACTTTAAAATTTCAAGTAATTTACAAAACAATAGATCCAAACTCAATCTTTAAACTATTCATCTCACATGCCTACATTACATGATGACATACATAGGAAAATGGAAGAAGACAAAAGAAATGGAAAAGAACAAACTCACACTTAGTTTCTATTCATAAATGAGAAAAAAACAAAAATCTAAATTCCATGATATGGGAGGTATTGTTTTTAGATATTTTTTGGTAATGTAAAACATATTGATGAATAAAGTATGTATAAAGTGTTGACCTTTTGGTATGCCAAAACCTTAAGGAAAATGGAGAACAAAGGATGTTTGTTATGGATGTTGTATTTATAGGGCAAGAACAAGAACTCCACATCATGGACATGAACTCAAGGAAGCATGGCTATCAAAGTAAAAGACTTCATAGGTAAAATTCGAAGATGAATAAGTACGAAGACTACAAGCTAAATGAAGATGCTCCCAAGGATTGAGAGGAAGCTAAATCAATAAGAGAAAGCCTTCGGAACCACAACTCAAAAGTTGGAAAGACATCTCTAAGAAACAAAAGATGTATTGGCTGAGAGGAAGTCAATCACAGAAAGATGTCTCCCAAAAATAGGAGATGTCTCCTTTGGAAAGAATACCTTAACGGATGAACAACCACGCTCAATTTTTTGAATCTCCTCTGTCCAACTTAGTCGTGAGGAAGATGGCCATCCATGCTAATCACCCATATGGCTTTTCAGTTTTTCTATTTTTTTTTCCACATTTTTGATTTTGCAATTTATTTATTTTACACCATTTGGATTTTTCAAAATTTTTCTTATTTTACATCATTTTTTGTTTTACACCATCATTAGTACATTTAAATCTTTCTTAAATATTTTAAACTTTCTTATGTATTTTACTTTGTTTTGTTTGAGCATGATTCTCAAATTTTTGCTAATAAATGTGCTTTGTGCTAACAAGACACAGTGGTGTTGTAGCTATTATTAATGATTGTTTGTGCTTTATGTTTTGTTTACTAATGTCTAGTTTCTATTTTTGAATTTTTGTGTCAATGGCTAAGTCATGATTTTTTTCATGGAACAGGTAGTGATGCCATGACATCCACCCATTCACAAACTCTATGGTTTTCCTTGTTTTGGAAGTTTGAGATCTCTTTCATTAAAAAAAAATTTAATACGTTTGTGGCCTTGGTAGTTTTCAGAATTAGAAAGGATTCAAAGGTTTGCACAAGGGGTGACTTCAAGGGGACTCAATACTCTCTGTACTCTTCTACTTCCTTAGGTGCTTGAGTGTTTTCATAGACTCCATTCCATGTCATCCAATAATAGGAAGTTGAATAAAGTCTTTGCATGATATGGTTCCCATCCAAAAAGAAAGAAATAAAATAAATAGAAAAAAATAAAAAAACATGATGGAAATTCAAAGCACATCCCTTAGACAAATAAACAGGCTACAAGCACTAGTTATGAGACTAGAAAGACATGTTTCCCATGCTTGAAGATCCCCTCTAAGTAAGGCCATCTCTCACTTCCTGCTTCTATTTTCTTTTCTTTATCGAATGGTGGTCATTCTATGGGTGCAATCTTGTGTCTCAAGGAGGTGGATCGGTCTTGGAGTGGGAATGCAAAGTTACTAAACAAGGTTGGTTTTAGTCTGGACTAAGGATGGATCTTCTCAAGTCATTTTAAACACAAAACTCCACAAGGGGCTTCTTATAACCTCAATTTGGAATTCCATTCCCCTTCTCCATCATCCATCCATGCTATTTGTAACTCACCTCATTATCAAAGTCCATGTTCTTGATTCCATGTCTTGGTTTGACATATTTGAATTCTTAGGTAGAATCTTTTGGGTTTTGGTCCTTAATTTTCATTGACCATTAATCACCTATGGGACCCATGGATTCCTTAGGTTGAGGTTATGCAAGGGCAAGCAAGGCATGTGCCTACTATGGAGAGGATCCACTTGCATATCTCTTGGTTGGGTTCGTTAAGCACCTTATCCTTAGGCATTCTTACAATCAAAATCTTTCATACATCCATCTTCTACATTAGACCATGTGTTCCTTTACATATTGATGATCAGTGAGGTACCCCTATGCCCAACCATACGAATCACAAAGCATTCATGTGTGACTCGGTTGAATTCAATGAACTTTATCATTTCTAGTGCACTAGCCCTTTAGGAAGTAAATCTAGCCTTAAGGTCCATCATTGTCCTCCCAATTACACTTGTGATGCACGTTGGTATGGTTAAGTGTAACTAAGGCATCCAATTTTTATCATTTTATGTTTTATGTTTTGGGTGCTCAAAATGTAGGTAAAATAAATTTAATTAACTAATCTAAATTAATTAACTAACTATTATTAAGCTAATCCTAACATAAGTATCCATTCCTGCTTTTCGTACATGTCCTAAACCCACATATCCACTACTGGGTGACCAAACATTATGCTACTAGGCATACCAAGCAATAATGTTGCTAGGATTACCAAGTGAATACGTGTTATGCTTGAAGCAGTCGTACTTATGCATTTAATCTTATCTGGCTTAACAATATCATTAATCCTAATTGCTAGAAAATAATTGTAAAATAATTAAGAATAATTAGCAAATAATTGAAAACATTGAATGCATAAATAAAAAGAGCTAATCTATCCAAAGTGTTGCAAGGTTTATTAGAAAGCTTATCTTTATTACCACACACATTCTCCTACTTAGGTACAACAATGCTCAAATAAAGATCCATACACTCAATGACTCCTACAACGAGCACTCAGGGAGAAAATTCTAACTTTCAAATGGAAAAAATGTAAGAGCTTCGCTACAATTGAAATCTGGAGACTCCATAAATGCAACGAGTAAGCATGTAACTATAGGTGACAAATAGACACCGCGTTGATGAAGCATTGTCGACGTAGGTCAAAATGTGTTGATGGGGCCTCATGGATGAGGCCTCATCAATATGGTCGATTGCATCGACAAGGCCTCATCAACACAGCCAACCAATGACAACTCATCATGCCCCCATGACTGAATGAAAACTTGTCCTTGAGTTCTTTTACAAATTTGGAAAGGTATGGGATTATTGATTGACTTTTCTTTCAACAAAACAATCTTGAACAACTTGACAAAAAATTAAGTGCTTGAGTGTATAGATCAACACATTACAAAAATGGTGGCGTTCAGGACACAAAATTGAACACCATGACACAACTCTTCAAAAAATTTGGACAACACATTCCTGAATGATGTAAAGCTTATTGCAGAAGATCAAACGGTCCCAAGCGGTGGTGGTTCCTAAGGCTCCAAGGGACCTTCACTGGCTTCATGCATTGGCGGTGGTTGACGCTATGGTTGTCCTACTGCCACTGCAACTTCAAGTGGGAGGCAAAAAGCATCCAGTAGTGCTTTTATTTTCTCCTCTTTACTCTTGAGATCATGCATCATCCATGTAGCTTCTGCAATGTGGGTTGGAACTGGCACATCCCAAGGACACAAGATCAATGGAAACAACTCCTTGATGTTGACAAACTAGGCAGTGAATTGTTTACGTTCAATGTCAAATGCTTGCACTATGTTCTTTAGCTTCTGGTAGTCATTCATTCCTCTAGCTAGGTCCTCGACAATAGATCATTGGTCTGTGAATCATCCTTTGAGCACTTCCAGTTTAGCATTAGCAATCTCAAGATTTTTCTTGGTGTCTTTGTGATGTTTGAACTCAACCTCATATAGCAAATATGAGCTAGCCACCTGCTTCTCCAATTTTGACTTTCATTGTCTGATTGTTAGCATTGCCAGGTTTGCATAACGAAGATTGGCCAACTCCATATATTCTATCATTTCTTTGATCTACAACTCCTTCAAGCATATCTCCACTTTGTTGTAGGCATTAATCCCATCAAGGATGGGCTGCCACATCTCTCTTCCTTGTTGGAGTTTTTGGAGGGCTTTGTTAACTTTAGCCTTTGCCATCTAGATTTCTTTTTGCAAGCCAACCTGGTCCCTATAGTGATTTTTCACCCTTTTAAACTTGAGAGCTTCATTCTTCTAGGTAGCGATTTTGATGGCAAACTTTTGTCACAAGGTGCGCACCTCCTCCATTGATAAATTTCAATTCTTTGTGGCCAATTTTCTCGATTCAGTGTTGACTTTGGCAAGATACTCCTATTGTTGATGAATGAATTCCTACATTTGATCTTTTTGGGCATCAACATTTCATAAGAGATGATTTTTTGCAGTCAGTATCTCATTTTCTTAGCACATATGATTTAAGTTATTTTTAATTGAATGTGTTTCAGCTTCTTCCATGGACTATTTGAAGATGGCCATTATTGCTTCCTCCTCAACATTTTAAGGTCATTCCTAAAGTTTTTTGATAGCTTCATCTCTTGTCATTGCCAAGCTAAGGATTGTTTGCTTTGCAAGTCAGGCATGAAGTTTAGCAACCTCTGTAGCCAAGCGTTGATTTTGCTCTTGGGTTCTTTCTAGTTGTCCTTCCAAAATTATGCATCTCCCCATTGCATTCAATAGCTCCAATTAGGTTGCAGTGATGTTCTCTAGAGGATAAAAGATATTCAGAGTCGGTTGCCCAGTTCCCACTAGTTGTTCTAGTAGTTGTTCATGCTAAGCTACATTCATTTTCCCACTGACCATGCCTATGGATGTCTACACATCTTGGAGTGCAGATACATCTAATATAGATGCCACCAATGCATTTAGTGCTTCAGCTACATGGTTAGCTACCACTTCTAATATTGTTTCCTACCCTTGGTGCTGCATCACCAAGATAGTTGTCCCTTCACCTTCATCCAACCTCACCAAGAAAGTGGTGACATTCCCTGAGATTTCTAGGAATAAATGATGTGTCGCTAGTGACACCATCACCTCCTAAGCATTGGGATCTGACCTCAAAGGTAGCTATGTTCTTCGGGCAAAGAAAATGGAACCACCCCTCTCCATCTGGCTAATTGTTTAAGCCACCTCATTAAGGTGACTCATTACTAGCCAATACAGTAATGGATCCACCCCACTCATTCCTACCTACTACTCTTGTTTGCTCAAGAGCTACTCTCAAACTTGTTGCAGACGCTCAAGGACTACACAGGCCTCTGGTGTTGTCTCTTGAGTGGGTGGTGGTGGCAACAACTCCTCTTCTTGGATGGTTGCTGGCATTTTGTCCTTCATTATTCTACCCATGAGGCTAAGGAAGTATGCCTGAGAGTGTCGTTGAAATAGCAAACAATACCTATTCTCTTACAAAGTCTTCTTATCAGGAATGGAAAGGGAAGGATCCTCCTTCCATATTCGTTCTCCTTGAAACACTTCTTAATCTCTAAATAAATTAGTTGTGGAAGGTTAATCACTTAGAGAAATACATGCATGAGCGGAGAAGGCAGTCACCTTACTTGGCCTCATCATTGGATTAAGGTGATAGGTCGTAATCTTAAAATAAATTCGCTCCATCAGTGTGAGCACATCATACTCCTTATGGTCCACCTTGTAGCATTGCTAGGTCCACTCCCTTTTTGCCTTAGGGTTGCCTTTTGTTGATATTTTCGCTAGTTGTGTTTTGATGTTAGGAAACCCTAGTGCCTATGCAATGGCCTCTGCCAAATAGGACACTTGAACGTTCTTGATCTTCACAACGAACCCTAGCCTTCAGCTATTCCAGAAGAGATAAGCCTCTCCCATGTACCACTCCCCACTAATCGTGATGATTGGCCACATCAGAGAGGTTTGCAATTGTATTCTGACATCTTCTGGAGCCTTCTCCAAAAATGGCCCGAAGTTTATTTCTTGAATAACTAATCTCTAGAGCTCTTGAGACTTGATGATGTCTAGACATGCTTAAGTCAAAGTAACCTCAAGCCTAGGCCTCCTCATTGAAATTATTCAATAGGCACTTCTTCTTCTAGAATTTGTTGAATAGATTCCACTTTGGGTTCCTCACAAAGAGGTCCCATTGCATGGGTCACCTCTTGTTCTTCTTGGCCTTGTTCCTATTCGCCCCTTCCAGCTCTAGGTCATTTCTCCCATGGTTGTGAGGGTTCTCCTTCTTGTGGGTGCTTTTGTTTGGATGTCATCTATAATCACAATAGAACCATGGATTAGCAATCATTATGTAACCTTAAAACAATTAGGATACCTTAACTCTTGAGGGTAGTTACACTTGGCTAAGCTGTAATTATGGCTAATTTAATCAACTTAATTGTTATTTCTATTTATGCCTTATCATTGATAAATCATCCCAAAGCTTGTTAGAAGGGTTAACTTGGAAAAAGTTGATATTTATGTATGATTAAAGTTACTAACCCTTAGGGGAGTTAGAAAACATTTTCGAAAATTGCATCAAAAACCTTAAGGTTTGTGGCCCCCATGATAAAGATCTTACCTCCAATAAGTGCAAAACTGAAAAATAGAGTGATTTGGACAAACAGTTTAAAAGTTATGGGCTCTGGAAGATTTTGGGCTCAGAAAAATTGCAAAAATTCCCCAGGTGTTATGAGCAAATGACAAACAATTCCAGTGTCCAATGGTATATATAGTATTTTTGTATTGTGTTGATGAGGCCTCAACAATAGGGCCCGATCAACGGGCTCAACTGCATCAACGAGGCCTCAATGACATAGTTGTTGACCATCATTGACTTTTGTTGACTTTGGTCAAACTTTCAAAATACAAGGAATTTTTGGATGAAATTGGGGTCAAATGAAAGCTTAGAAGATCAAGAATAGTATGAAATCATGAGAAGAAGGCATTAAAGTTCATAAATTTGAAAAAATGAAGAAAATTGATTCAATGAATGAATGCAATGAAAGATTAAGGAGTATTGAGCGGTTTACACAATTGAAAATACAAAATATAAGATTGTAAGGTAAGGAACCTTAACTAATCAAGCTAAAAGCTATGCAAGTGGGTCCTCCCCATAGTAGGCTCATGCCCTTTTTGCCCTTGCATAACCTCAACTAAGGAGTTCGTGGGTCCCATAGTCAATTTAATGATTATGACAAGTTAAGGACCAACCCAAAACAATCCACTCAAGAATCCCAATATGTCAAACTAAGACATAGAGCATAACATAGAACCTAGTAGTGAGGTGAGTTATGGTAGCATGGATGGATGATAGAGAAGGTGGAATGAAGTTCCAAATTGAGGTCATAAGAAGTCCCTTGTGGATTTGTGGTTAAATTGACCCAAGAAGTTCCATCCTCAGTCTAGACCAGAACCATCTGCTTTCAATGACTTCACATCGCCACTCTAAGACTGATCCACCCACTCAAGATACAAGAGTGTCCCCACAAGACAATCACTATTCCACAAGAGGAGAAAGAGGTAGGAAGTGGGAGAGAGAGAGAGAGGGCCTTAGTTAGAGGGGACCTTCAAGCATAGGTGCATGCCTTTCAAGTCCCATAACCAATGCTTGTAGCCCTTTTATTTGTCCAAGGGGTGTGCTTTGAATTCCCATTGTTTTTTTAATGGAAACCACACCATGTGAGGACTTTATTGATTTCAAAGGGGTATGCTTTGAATTCCCATTGTTTTTGTTTTTTTTTTAATGATGGGAACCATACCATGCAATGACGTTATTTGGCTTCCTATCATTAGATGGTACAGAATGGTAAGAGGTCTGCGAAAAACACTCGAGCACTCAAGCAAGAAGAAGAGTACAAAGAGTATTGAGTCCCCTTGAAGTCACACCCTTTACAAACCTTTGGATCCTTCCCAATTCCAAAACTACCAAGGTCATCGATTGATTAAAAGTTTCTTTAATGAAAAAGGGACCTCAAATTCCCAAAACAAGAAAAACCATAGAGTTCTTTGGATGGGTGGATGACGTTGACTCACTTCCTATCCCATGAAAAATAAACCATGTCAAAGTCATCATACATTAGAATTTAAAAATAGAAACCAAACACCAACAATCACGCATTAACCACAAACCATCATTAGTAAACAACAACAACAGCATTGTGTCCTACGACAATAAAGAAAATTTATTAGCATAAATGAGAAAATATCACACTTAATCAAAAGAAACACAAGAAATAGAATAAAGTAAAATATATAAGTATAACATAATCAAGAAAATTTAAATGTACTAAAAATGATATAAAATTAGAAAAAATTGAAAATCCAAAAATTTGTAAAATCAAAAATGTAAAAAAAAAAAAAAGGTAGAAAAACTAAGAAGCCATGGTAATGGTTAGCATGGATGGCCATCTCCCCCATGATTGAGTTGGAAGGAGATCCAAAAAATAGAATGTGGGTGTCCATTACATGAGGCAGTATTTACACTGGCTAATCTTGGTTCCAAGAAAGGCTTGACTTATTGGATATTAACCAACTACTTTTTATTTGGGCTATCAAGTTTGTAAATTATCATGACCCCAGAGGGAAAGGTTTGATCAATTATAAGGTCCCTTCCACAATGTTTAAAATTTTTCCTTTTGAGGTACATCTATAGGGTTCCAGTAAAGGACCTTATCTCCTGGTTGAAACCTTACTTTCCTAATTCTAAGGTCATGATGTTGCTTGCTGAATACTTTGTTCACCTCATTTAAAGATAGGGCTACTAAAGATTTTCATCTAGCACATTCAGATTAATCAATCTTTCCTTTTGTGCTAAACTTACGTCAAGGTTTTGATCACAAGCCATTAAGAGTGCACAGAGCTCAAATTGAATTGGGGGTGTTGGAACTTTTTCATACACTAACTCATAGGGAGAATATCCAATAGGAAGTTTCTAAGTTGATTGATAAGCCTAGAGAGCATCATTAAGTTTTGTGCTCCAATCCTTCCTATATTTGCTAATGGTTTATGTTAATATTTTAGTAATCTCTAGATTGGTTACTTCTGCTTGACCATTAGCTTGGGGGTGGTAAGGTGTTGTTAATTTATGTTCTACCCCCAAGCATTGCATTAATTTTCTAAATGTGGCACCTATGAAATGAGTCTCATTATCAAAAATTAGTGAATGCGGCACCCCAAACCTATTGATAATATGTTGTATAAATCTAGTGGTAGTGGATGATGTGTAGTTTGTAATGGATGCTGCTTTAGCCCATTTTGTACAATAGTCAACTACTACTATAATATATGTTTTCCTGTTAGACATGGGTGTGATGGGACCCATGAAGTCAATGCCCCATATGTTAAAACATTCTAGTGGTTGAATCCATTGTTGAGGACCTTCCATCCAAGTGGTCATCCCCCCATCACGTTGACAATGTTCACAAGACTTGATAAATAGGTGGGCATCCCTCAAGATTGTGAGCCAATAGTATCTTACCATTAGGATTTTTATGGCTGTGTGTCTACCTGCATAGTGGCCTCCACAAGGTCCTTCATGAGCATCTTGGAGAATACTTAATTGATCTTTGTCAAGGACACACCAACGGATCAGGCCATCGACGCACACCTTGTAGAGGTGTCCATTAATTTCCATGAAGTATTTGACCTGATGAAGAAATTGTTGTTTTTTCCTAAAATCCAAGTCTTATGGCATCTCTTAAGTGAGAAGATATGTAATGATGTCATTATACCATACTACTTTTCTAGGCATTTGTTCATTTATTGCTCCAGTAAAGAAGAGTTTGTCTAGAAACTTATCAAAGAGTGGGCTCTCCTTCTCTTTGTTATCCCATCTTAAGCAAGAAAGATGATCAATGACCACATTCTTGGTCCCTTTTTTATCTACCATAGTAATATCAAATTCCTGCAAGATCACAAGCCACCATATAACACGAGGGCTCACCATCGGCTTATTCATAAGGAAGCGAATTGCACTGTCATCCGTACATACAAATACTTTATAACCTAGCACATAATGTCTAAACTTTTCTAGCACATACATGACTATCATTAATTCTTTTTCCATGGTGATGTAATGTATCTGTGCCCCCACAATGCTTTGACTTGCATAGTGGATATAATATGGATATTTCATATCATCCATCTGCGTGAGCATAGCTCCCAAAGCATAGTTAGATGTGTCTATCATGATATGGAATGGTTTGGACTAATCAGGTGCTTGTAGGATTAGTGTTTCTATGAGTTTTTTTTAATTATTGGAATATATTTTCACATTCTTTGGTCCATATGAAAGGTGCATCTTTCTTTGTAAGTTCTACCAATGGTTTAGCAATTGTAGACAAATTCTCAATAAAGCACCAGTAGTAACCAGTGTATCCAAGGAATGACCAAACATCTTTGATGGTCTCTAGTTGGTGTGTTATTTCTTGGATGATCCTTATCTTTTCTGAGTCTACCTCAATCCCTTTCTATGAAATTTGATGCCCTAACATGATGCCTTCTTGGACCATGAGATGGCTTTTTTGCTAGTTGAGCCATAGATTTATCTCAACACATCTCTTTAGTTCTTGCTCAAGTCAGTCCAAAGCTTTCTCAAAGGTAGCTCCATAGGTAGAGAATTCATCCATAAAAACTTCAACACCACTACCAATTTTTTGTTGAAAGATACTAAGGACCAAGCATTGAAATGTTTTAGGGGCATTACATAAGCCAAATGGCATCTTACAGTATGCAAAAGTCCCCCAAGAACTTGTGAATTTTGTCTTGGCTTAGTATTTTGGTGCAATTTGGATTTGGTTGTAGCCACTATAACCATCCAAGAAACTATAATAACAATGCTCAGATATGGTGCCTAATACTTGATCCATGAATGGAAACAGAAAGTTATCCTTAAATGTCATCATATTTAACAACCTAAAGTCAATGCAAATCCACCATTTACCATCCTTCTTTGGTACAATTACAAGTGGGCTAACCCACTCACTATCTGTAATTGGATAAATAAACCCTGCCTTGAGGAGTTACTCTATTTCCTCCTTAATGATTTGCTTCAATTTGAGGTTTATCCACCTTTGCAACTACCTTCTAGGCTTCACGGTTGGATCAGTGTAAATGTGGTGCTGGCATATCCTTGGATTGATTCCTATTAGTTTTGGATATGACCAAGCAAAGGTTGTTGACCATTTATTCATCACTTCCAACAACTTTTCTTTTTGTTCAAGAGCAAGTTTGGCATTAATGATGACTGGTTTACGATTATTTAAAAATGCATACTCCATTCCAACTGGTAAGGTTTTTAGTTCTAAGGGCTCCTACTTGAAGTAATCAGGGATCTCCAACTCTCCCCAATAGTTATCATCATCTTCATTAGAGAGTTGGGAATGGACTTGTTTGATTTTGTCTATGCCTTCTACATATGCACAAGTTGAACTCTCAGTTGGTTTCATGCATATTATGCTACTATCTGAATAAACTATAATCCACTGGGTGCCCTCTTGCTTTGTGGCTGTTGCATACAGACAACATTGAATATTAACTTTTTGCACACATTGATTGCATGCCTTAATGTATGTGCTTTTGATGAACCAAATCTTTTGCATGCAATTGGACCCATTGTCGCTATACGCGATGCATGGAATATGCTTCTTCTTAATTTTTCCTAATTTATTCTCCTTAGATATTTCAAGAGATAGGTCCCTTATACCCATTCACGCATTAACCGTGCTTGAACAAGCCCTTCCTATGATGATGGGGAAGTCACTTTTGCAGTTGTCCACCTTGATTACCAAAAAATCAGCAATATATGACCACCTGCAAATTGTGGTTACAATGTCCTCTACTAATCCCAAAGTGACCATAATCAACTGATCTACTAATTCTAAACGAATGTTGCTCTTCTTAAGAGGTGGTAGGTTCCAAGATTTATACATATCATGGGAGATGAGGTTAACTTTGGAACCAAAGTCAAGAAGAGCCTTGCATGGCCCTTATCTAGTAATCTGTAGAAAGATGAGTGTACTTCTTGGATTAGATCTTTTTATAGGAAGGTTGCCCACCTTGATCTAGTCAAAAACAGCATGAGTTAGCATCACAATATAGATCCTAGGCGGCACTTGGTTTGAAGGGTGCTCAAATATATTTGATGCAGAGAATGAGGGTACTGGAGAAGCAGGGCGATCAATTGGAGTAGATTGTGAGGGCTAGAGAGGACTACTGGGCTAGAAGAAAGGTCATTTCCTTAATCAATTATTTAGACCACTTGGTTGAAAAACTAGTTGTGAGTGTACAGCCCTTGTAGCATTTCGTTGCTATGGCTGTGGAGGAATTTCACCCTGCATGGATGGAGCAGGAGGTAACTGAGTTGAAGGTGGAGGTGGAGGTGTAGGTGTAGAGGGATGTGGAGGATGATAATGATACTAATATGGGTTTTTCCCTCAAGTAAATGGTGAATGTGTTTGATGGTACTCTAGAGGGTAATAGTGATGCTGGAATGATGCATGCCTTGCTAAACTTCTAGGAGAAATAGGTTGCGGAACATAGTACCCGTATGGATCTGGTTGCCTATAAGGGTACCACTAACTTGGTGGTGGCATTCCCCACAATTTTGGTTGGTGCCACTATTGGTACTATTCATAAGGTTGTAGAGGAGTTCCACTTGCGTAGTAAGCTTGTTGTTGCTGATGGAACTATCTTGGACTGCCTTGAGGGTAAGGTAGTCTTCTTAGAGCTTGCCTATGTGCTAGGCAGGGGTTCAATGCATAAAGTATAGACTCTTGTAAGTGTGACATCATAGGGCAACATCCCTTTGGATGTTCATATTGACAGATGTCACATTCAGTTTCATCATCAGAGTCAGACTCCACAACTTCTTCTACTACTACAACTTTGTCCTTACCTCTTTGGTAGGCACATTCAACTTCTTTTTACAATCTACGATTATGATCACTATTTTTCTCTTTGGATTCTTTAGTAATTTTTAAAGTAGTTTGAAATTTTTCATTCAAAGAGTTCCATAACTTGTCAACCTTGGCTGAAATGTCATAAATAAATTTTTTGGATAGGCAAGGTCTTTCTATTCACCATTTCATCAAGTGGTGACTCCTCCTCATCACAAAATTAGACCTCTCATTTTCTGATGGATGGGTCCCTATTATATTCTTCAACACTCTTCCTTTTTCGTAGCTCACCTTCTTCTTTTACTACCTACTCAATTATCCTTTGTATTTGATGAGCTCTCATTTTAGACAACCTCCCTTGGGCATACACCTTGAGGGTTCTTCTTGTTTCTACCCTGAGCCCATCTATGATGTGGCGAAGTTGTTTCCTCTAAGAGTAATCATGGCTAGGACATCTATGTAGGAGTGAATAATAGCAACCCATGATGACATCCAAGGGCTCATGTGTTCCTTGTTTCTGGCATTGGATTTGCCTTCTCATATTAGACACTCTAGAGTATGTTTGATATTTTTCATTGAACAATTCTAACATGGTACTCTATCTTCGAATAGATCTCGATACCAACTTTCAGCTTCCTTAATAAGTGTTCTTGGGAAAAGCTTGAGTTTTTGCCACTTGTTCTTGATGTTTTGTAAGGCATAGGCATCTTGAAAAGATTACAGATGTGTTTAAAAATCAAAGTTGTATCCCCCCTCAAATCTTGGAATATTGTTCATGTCTAGGTGCTTGATCCAACTATCCTTCATATGCCTAGTTGGAATTCTTACTACCTCCACAATGTTAAACATACTTTGAGTTAGTAGCAAAGGTTCATCATCATCACTGCTTTGATGACACCGATGATGGTTTCGACCACCCCTTCGATTTTGGTGGCCTTCATGGTCATTATGATTTTGTCGATCACCTTCATCATGGTTGTTTCAATTGCAACTCCTATGAGAACCATCAAATGAAGAGGAATGTTCAAAATCAGATGAAGAGGATGAAGAGGAAGGTGGATTTCCACCACCACCGTGATGTCTGCCATCACTTTTACATTTTTTATAATCTCCATCATTAGATCCCTTGTTATTGAGATGTTCAGCCAAGTTCCTACTTTGGCTATCACTCTTCCTTGAACCTGGTTTTATGAATAGTTGATCATAGGGTCAATTTCACACCCTCACTATCATTAGAAAAGGTGGAGAATCTTCATGTTGATAACCTTCTAAGGGAGGGTCCTCATTGTCTTCTTGATCTAGTAAGAAGAAGCAATTAGTGTAATGTTTCCCCTTTGTGGCTTCATGAAGTCTCTCCTGACGTTTATTCCACTTATGTTGTGTTTCAGTGGTATGATAGTTCCTAGTGTCATACCCATCCATAACGTATTCTTCATGAAGATCTACTATGTCCAACTTCTTAAGAGTTTTAATTAGCATTCTGAGCACAGATCTATCGGGGGGCAAAACAACATTGCCCTCCATATCACACCATCGCATTTGTTCATCCTGATGTAGGATAAAGGTGAAATTCGGTACAAACTCATTTGGATGAGTGTATACCACCTTGCATTCCTATGGGACCAATGGTTTAGTATTGTCATGCTTATAAGAAGAAGAAGAAGAAGACATTTTGTAAAACAAAATGAAATTGTCAGTGTGCTTTTATAGTTTATGTATAGTGGAAATGATATGGACTTTTAGGTTCATACAATGATATTAATGGTATTTACTTAAACCTAAATAATGCACATTCCACAAACAAAGTCCTTGACAATGACACCAATGATGAGTGGCAAGGTACCCCTACGTCCAACCATACGAATCACAAAGCATCCATGCATGACTCAGTCGAATTCTGTGGACTTTACTGTTTCTAGTGCACTAGCCCTTTAGGAAGTGAATCTAGCCTTAAGGTCTATCGTTTTCCTCCCAATTACACTTGTGATGCACATTGGTATGGTTAAGTATAACTGAGGCATTCAATTTTTATTATTTTATGTCTTATGTTTTGGATGATTGAAATGTAGGTAAAAGGAATTTGGTTAACTAATCTAAATTAATTAACTAACTATTATTAAGCTAATCCTAACATAATTGTCCATTCTCACTTTCTGTACACATCCTACACCGATGTATCCACTACTGGGCGACCAAACATTATGCTATTGGGCATACCAAGTAATAACGTTGTTAGGATTACCAAGTGAATACGTGTTACACTCGAAGCGATCGTACTTATGTATTTAATCTTATCTAGCTTAACAATCTCATTAATCCTAATTTCTAGAAAATAATTCAAAATAATTAAGAATAATTAGCAAATAATTGAAAACATTGAATGCATAAATAAAAAGAGCTAATCTATCCAAAGTGTTGCAAGGTTTATCAAAAAGCTCGTCTTTATTGCCATGCACACTATTGTGCTCAAGTATAACAATGCTCGAATAAAGATCTGTACACTCAATGACTCCTACTACGGGCACTCAAGGAGAAAAGCTAACTTTCAAATGGAAAAAATGCAAGAGCTTCGCTACAATTGAAATCTGGACTCTCCATAAATGTAGCGAGTAGGTGTGTATTTATAGGTGACAAACATATACCATGTCAATGAGGCATCATTGATGTAGGTCAAAATGCATCGACGGGGACTCATGGACAAGGCCTTGTTGATGTGGTCGACCACATCGACAAGGCCTCGTCAATGCAGCCCACCAACAATGATTCATCACATATTTTGTTCATTAAACACATTCTTCATCAATTTTTTTAATTTTTGAGCTTTCAAAGACCCTCTTCAATGATTTTATCATATTCTTGGCCTTTCTAGGATTCCATGGATCCCAAATTCATTGAAAAATTCATTGTATGTTTTAAGATATTCAAATTTTGAAATTTTGCCTATGGGCCCCATCAACGTAAGGGAAAAATAGTATATATATATGTGGTCCACTTGGAAATTTTTACATTTTCTCATAAATGCAAGGGAGTTTTTCAAATTTGCAAAGCCCAAAACCTTTCAAAGCCCATAAATTCCTAATCATTTATCCAAATCACTCTGTTTTTTGACCCTGCAGCGAAGGTAAGCTCTTCATCGTGGGGGCCAAAGATGTGCCAATTTTGATAGAAAATTTTTTGTCATTTTTCTAACTCCCACAAATGTTTAACTAAGAACTCAATTGTTAAACACCAAATTACAAGAGTTAAACCTTTTCAACAAGCTTCGATGACATTTATAATAAATAATTAATAAAATAATCAATCTACCATGGTCTAACCTAAGGCAAAGTGCAACTAACTAACAAGAGAAGATATTCAAAAATTTAAAGTTACACATTGTATCTACTAATCCATGGATGTGTTGTGACCATGGATGACACCAAAAGGAAAGTGCACATAGGAAGCAAGACCATCTCAACCAAGGGAGAAATAGCCTAGAATGGAAAGGGGCCAAGAATAGGCCCAGGAAGAACCGTTAGCAACCCATGTCACAAGTGGAATCTATCCAACAAATTTCAAAACCATCAACAACAAGAAAACACTCCCATCAGGATGATGTACCAACACCACAAGAAAATCTAAAGGTGACATTGATAGAAGCTTGCTTGAATCAGATCAAATCGAGGAAGGTCCAAAAAATAGTTCTCTAGGAGTTAAACTTTGGCCCTTTCCTAGAGCAAACACCAAAAGAAATGTAGGACCAACTGAAGGCCTCTCCCATGTGGAAAATCATCACTTCCACCAGGGAGTGGTACATGGGAGAGACATTTTTATTTTAGAACAACAAGCAGCCCAAATCCATGGTAAAAATTAAGGACATCTCAATGTCCTACTTGGCACAGGTTATTGCTATAGTGCTTGGGTTGCTATAAACAAGGGAAAGTCTTACTGAGATCCCAATGCAAATGGATCCTAGAATTAAGAAAGAATGGGTGTTGATGAGTGGTGAGGTACCCCTACACTCAACCATACGAATATGAGCCTTTCATGCACGATTCGGTCAAACTCTGTAGAGGGACTAGTTGTGGTATCTAGACGGTTATTCTTAGGTCACAGTTCGCTGTCTTCCCACCTGGACTAGTATTAGCTTTGTCACATATGGTTTAGTCCAGAGTGAGGTGTATGATGTGTTTCTACACTAGCACTACTCCTGAGTATGATGGAAAATAATATTAACTAAGCTAAGGGAGAGAGGGTGAAAGAGAATCTAAGCTAGCCTAAGTGCGATGAACATCCGTTCCTCAATCATCCATACACATCTTGGACCTCGTGCATGACTACCACTAGGATTACCAAGCACAGACCTAGGTACGCTACTGGGTTGCCAAGTAGTCACAATTAAATGCTCATGATCAAGTCGTACTCATTCCACATTTAATAGGAGTTTAGGGTAGAGAGATATTAACTAAGAAAGTAGTAAACAACAAATAAATAATTAATTAATTAAACTAAGTGAATGCTACAATGATGAAGTAATCTCGATCTTTATTGCCAAACATGTGCGTGTCCAAGTACGTCACACTCGAATAAGGATGTCGTACAATTACAATCACCACACTGCGGGCATACACTGGGAAATAATTCTAACTCTAAGAAGGAAAAACTGCAAGAGTTTGGGTAAGGAACTAAGAACTAACTCCTATAACAAGGAAAGCCACCTCTTATTTATAGAAATTAAGGCAGGCCGCGATATCGCATATGCGATATCACGGCTAGGCTGTGATATCACGACAATGATATCACAGCCAACAAATTCATGACTCATCATACTCCCACGACTGAATGAAAACTCATCCTCAAGTTAAAGTGAGAATAAGATCCATTGATTACACAATGGATAGGTATGGGATTATTGACTAACTAGAATGGATTCATGCCACAGTGTGGAGTCAAAACAAAATTGAGACACAACACAAAAGAAAATCCAATTATTACAAAATTGGATGGAACTCATGTAGTTCTTAGTGGCGGTGGCTCCTCCATGGGTGTCTTTCCCTTTTCTT